>JAQFYC010002859.1:0-23237 GCA_034694165.1 Tomocerus mixtus | reverse complement strand
TAAGGTAACTATTAACGAAACGTCTCTTCTACTATGCTACTTATTTATGGAGAATTGGACAGGACAGGTAGAAGAGTCCCACCCAAAATAGACATGTTCTGTCTGAACTTCGGGCTTCTAGTGTTTGTTATATGGGTAATGGAAAATGCATATTTCTCTTGAAGTATTTCATAAAGAGAAAAATGCTATTAACAGATGATGATAATGACTTCTTGGAGTAAAATACTATACCTAATAATAATATATCTAAATGCCTATTTAATAGTCCACACATTCACATTAAGAGATCAGTTGTAGATAAATGAATAGTGCTCAAAATGACCAATAAGTAAGTAAGCTGCACTGGACGTTAATCTTAATGTATAATTATAGAATACTGATGTCACTAATATGCTTTAAGAGTTTAGTCATAAGTCCTTATAATTGAAGCATGTTCAAATCAGAGTAGTTGGATCGTTTAAGTGCAAGTAGAAGTATCATTCTTTTATTCTCCTAAATACAAATAGTACATGAACATAATTGCATAATTGCAAGTGTAAGTATCTAGTACGATGTAACTTATTTATGACTGATTTGACAACAGCGATCGCAGATCATAAAAATTATGAAATACATCAATAAGCATAATATCTTGCAATCATCTTACAATATCTTACAAATACAATTACGATAGACTATAATTAAGTTAGTTATATATAAAATGTGTATGGTTCACATATAAGAACTCCGCTTTGGTAATTCATAACCAGGTGACCTTATCTACCTGTTTAGCTATACATTTTGCACGTATATGCATGTATGCAAAGATATTCAGTTAGTAGCAGTTGAATAACTACAAAAGAGTCACAAAATTGCAGTATTAAGATTTCCTCCAGAAGTAAATGAATCCTCCAGTGATACTTTTTTTGGTATATCTGTAATTTATAATACCTATGTTAAAATAGTATGTTTGCGTTTGTACATTTAGTGTGTTCCATTGCATGTTTGTCAGAGAGCAGCGAATAAATCAAGATGAGTACTTATGTGCATGCACGTAACGTTGGACTCCAATTCGAACTATAGATTCTGACTCTAAATTATAGCCTAGCCAAGGTTATATTACATATATATGTAGATACTGTAAGCAGGATAACAATTCATATGTATAGTATTCATACTATGGTACGGTAGAAGATATCCTAACAATAAGCTATTTAGACTTAGAGACAAGACACATTAAGTCATGATGAAATTGGAGAAGCCTTTTAACTTTTTCTGCACAGAGTCAGGAGAGGATCATAGGATCTGGACAACTCTTATAAGGCAGTTGCGTTTACGTTCAGCTTACAATCAGATATAACTATAATGCGTTTACCTACATATGTTTTACATAGCAGGATGTCCCTAAACGAGTGCACATTGATGAACTGTCTTGTCTCTCTTGATGAGATTTTCGATTCTCCAATCTTTCCGTGCCTAATGCCACGTAAAAAGAGAGCTGACACGAACCGTCCATAAAAATGAAGCTCAAGCTCAACTAAGAGACAGAAAGTATAGTCGCATCTCGGAAGCCAGACAATGTCCAGACCAAAAAAATCATCCGATCTCCTTCCTACTTATTTTTACTATAATAATATCAGTATCTAATAATTTGTATGCTGTCTGCTGCTCACTGAAGACATGTCCAGTCCAATAGTAACAGTTCAAACTTAACAAACTCCAGCCTTTTTTATTGATTTTTGTCCCGATTCATTTTATTACCCTAGTAGTAGTACCTGTATATCTCATTGAATAGAAAACATACTCGTACATTCATTCCTAGTTTTCCTCAAATCTCAATCCAATATCCAACATACGCAAGTAATTTCAGTGCACAAAAATATCATGCTATCATATAAAAGAATATAAGTGGTCCACCAAACGCTCACATTTAGCAGTTACGATGTAACAGTAAAATAACATACTGTATATTATGTAGCAGTAATTTACTCATTTCAGTATTTCAGTCAGGTCAGGTTATGTTGACTCATGACATGCATGATGACTAAAAATGTCAAAAAAGTGCCATACAAAAAAATGTTTTTGGATTAGGTAACGTTGTTGTCTACATTCGTTAAACTTTACACTCCCATCCATGTCACAGTGTACCAAACTTTTAAAATTTAACTTTTAGATAATCCATTGTCAATTTAAATATACTTTTGGTACTTTTGGTTAAATAACATTACACATGTATATATACAAAGTCACTTATTCGTATATATCTATTGATTTAGGCTCATCCATATGCGTACAGTGCATAATATATTATCTTACCTTATATTTTGTTTGATGTAATATCCAGATATTAAACGGACCTTATACTTACCTGTATTTATTCACAGGTACCTTATGCTATTTAAAAGTAGCCCACCTGTTTATATGAAATATTTAAAATTAAAAACTATAACAATGTGCTGTGGATGGGAGTAGGAATAATACTATAAAGGTAAGTACCATGAATCCGGAAAGCTAGCGAGTAATAGCAATATTATTATGACAATATATCCAGCCAGAGATATACATTTCTACATAATAATACATTTCTTATATCTGGAGAAAATTGTGTATTCCTAAGTTCTCTGTGTAATTAACTTTTGTGTCAAAATGGCAAAGATGACATAACTGTACAGTAAATTAATGGACTTGCAAGTTAATGGTGTTTCGATGCCAGTGTCCCTTCTTTAACTTTCAGTACCTAACTTAACAATTTATAGCCCCATCATCTTAGCCATATGCCAATACACAGTAGTGTGAGAAAAATCTCAAAATCCTTCTTGTTTCACAGCTAAATATTCTCTCTCAGCTCTGCATAAATAATTCATTCAATCTCATACAAAATGCAGTACACTCACAGAAAAAGACAACTTTGAGTGAAATCTAAGGTTTGTCTGCGCCCTCTTCTAGCGACTACCTTTACAATTTGCACAACTCAGTCTATAACTTTAATACTACAATATCCTTGGATATACAAAATATATGCTGGACTATTCACCAATAACGTTACTGACGTATGTACACATTTGTATAGGAAAGGAGAGAACCGTAGTTTGTGAAGACACGTCTTAATGACAGGGAACATTTGATATTACAGGAATATTGACGTATATTCACTAACGCTTGCGCTTTGCAGGTGGTTTCATTATTAACTATACTTCTGACTTCTATACTATACTAAACTACTATACTCTATATACTTACAGGTATTTGAAAATGAATGAGTCGCACTTGTGTGTTGTTACAACTTACAACAACTTGCACTTAGGTACTTGTTATCCCATATAGCAAAAGCAATAACGCAGGAATGTCCCTTCCACTATAAACCTATAGCTACATAGCACAGCTGAAAAAGGCTTAATAGCGCCTGTAAAGGACAATTTCATTGTAAACAGTGGCGTACATTTTCTGAGTTGAAAAGGTAAGTTTAGATAGTCTCAAACGCATAGATTGGAAATGAGTTAAGCCGTTAAACCTTTGTGTCCCAGCCTATCTGTGTGACAGCTTACGTATTGAGTATTCGGACAGCGTTATATAAGTATGTACATATGATTGGTCGGAAGTAATGGGCATTTAAGGCTGTTACATGATATTTTTTTAGAAAAAATTAAACTATATATGGTTTAAATGTGGTGGTGCTACTGGAACAATTTTTCAAGAGAATAGTGTTAATACCTTTTAACCAGATTATAAAGTGTTTCAAACTTTACTACACAATGTGTACATATTATATTATTATTTATTAACTTACATTACATTACATACACGATACGTATATTTACAGCAATACATTGTCTCATGCATATAAATACGTAAATTACTTATTTATGCGATTTAAATTATTTAACTTTTATCATTACAATTGCAAATATGCTTGCTAAATTAGTGTTGTAAACTTGTTATTTTATTTTGCGCTTAGGTTAGTATACTTTATCTTACCAAGACATATTTACCGGTTTAAATGATGTAACATAATTATTATTGGATTGCAATAGAAGCTCAAAATATGTGGTTTCATATAAGCAAATAGACCCAAATAAATATCCCCTTCCCTGGAAAATTCTATTCATGAGGAAAATCTTTTACCTTAACTCACGGAAATAGATAGGGTTAGGTTAACTTAACTGAATAATTTGACCATTCTGGGGCCTCTTACTAAACCCTGTTCATAGTTACGCCACTACTGCGCTGTATAGGATCAACATCCAGTTCAACAATTCAGCATACAATGCAAATACAGCAGATATAATACACTTTATACACTTACAAAATGTGATACATTAACATACAAAATTATATAAAGTTGCAACCTACAACATAGCATAAGCTTAAAAAACCTAAGCAGACACAATCATACAACCCTTCAACTCACATACAATCACATCACACACACACCATGCTATATACATACAATACAGACATATGACCGAGTACACGAAACGCCGACGAAGTTATGTACCTAAATCCCATCTTCCCATCCTTAAATACTAAAACTTAGTTCTCTTGTGTATGCTGCGTGTAGGCTTGAGATGTAGTGTTGCATTTGGCTTTATGTTGGTTGGTTGGTGTTGTACCTAAAGCTCGACTCTGACTCTGACTCTGCAGCTCTGGCCGATCAACTTGGTATGTATTTACTATGGGATAAAGAACATAGGAAAAAGTCGACAAAATTCTATGTCCTGGGTTTTGCTTAGCTCTCCTGCTGTATGTTGTAAGTTGGAGCCTGCTGAATCCGTTACGAGAATAATGTTGTACTTCTAGCACTTAGCTCGTTTCCTCGCTGCTGCGTTGGCTTTGCCTTTTCTACAAACTTGTACTCTTTCCACTTCTATTTAGCTTTACTTTCCTAAGTTCTGCCACACTGTAAAGTTACAAGTTTTTCCCCTCTTTCCATTCTCGCTGAAATTTTGAAGACCTTTTCGAAAATTTGGACCCGGACTCCGCAGCAGTAAGGACAACCAAGTGCTGTCTACATTTTGGCTCGTTTGGAATTTTCGTAAGTGGTTTAATTTTTGAGATATTTGTGGTCAAAGTGGTGACAGTGGAGAAGCAAGGCAAAAACTCGTAATTTTTCTAAGTCCCGACATGGCGGAGAGGAAATATTCTATGTTCTGCTTTTCTGTTCATAGGTTTGCATTGGATTTGAGTTGCTTGGTGGATTTCAATTGAAGTGAAGCTTGCTGGTTTGGTTATACGATATCTTTTCTGTCTGAGTCTGGTTCTTCTGTCTCTTTGCGTCTGAGTTCAGAGTTTCGTTGGATTTGGATTGGATTTAATAGAGAAGCAAGCTACACAGGTTCTTTTGGTGAGTTTCTATAAGTTCTACATTTATAAGTAACGCTTTTCTATGTCCTAGTCCTACTCGTACGGATTGTATTGAGCAATATTATTTTATATTATGTAATAGACAAGAAACAGCCCATTCGGCTCTGTCTCTAAAGGTTAACAATCTTTGTAGTGACCTATGAAGATGATTATCCGTTGATTTTATGCATGTACATATATATAGTTATTTACTTATTTACAACCGTAATAGCAATGGCTTAAAATATCGAGAATAATTTTACAAGGCTTCTTTAACGATATTCAACATTGGGAAATTGGAATCCGTTAAAGAAACGCCGATTTTTATAATAATGGTTTGAAACTATGTATGACAGCGTTACAGCTGTCATGTGGATGCTATTATGCCAGCAAGGTTTTTAGAATTTAGAAATGTAAACAAAGAATTAGCAATCAGTTTTTTAATGTCGCTGTTTCAAATTATGGAAATGTAAACATTGTTAGATTGTTAATTGCTAAAAATAATGCCTAAAAATATAAATGATCTATATTGTATAGGTATATTGAACTAAGTAATCGCGGTGTCCTGTCTGTCATTGCCCTCTGTATATAACGTAACATATTCAACACAATGTTAATGTAGATTTGCGTATAGTTGGTTTCGTATGAAGTAAGTAAGGAAGGATGGAATAGAAGAGTTACCTAGTTGCACACAATTGTAACAATAAATGAACAGGGAACAGACACCTTCTATATCATTATTCGTACTTTATGCCATGCTGGCTGAGCTATGGCTGGGATAAATATGTAAATTATTTCCATTCCACGTTTACCGTTCGTGATGCAATTAAAGTAGCGAGGAAATTACCTAAGTACAATATGTAACAATATGCAATGGGCTACTGAAGCATTCCAAATTCCAGAGTCAATATTGTTCACTAATACCTAATCCGTATAGACATGGAGATATCACTACCATGCAAGCTTATAGCTTAACTAATGATTAATGCAAACTGGTCTGTAAAAATTCAGTAACCAATGCCGTAATTATTAATAGTAAATCATGACAAATATTTTCAGAATGCAAGAAGCAGTGATGGAGATAAAGGTGGAACCTGAAAGTCAAACTAACAACAAGCATCATAATGGGGCTTCGGAAGATAAAACTGATGAACAGAGAAATGGCTATTCCGAAAAGAAACATAAAGATAAGCATAAGCACAAGGACAAAAAGCACAAGCATCACAAGGTGAGTTGCATGAATGAGATTCTGATTAACTAACAACGCAATGCCGTTGGCTCTTCAGTCTGACTGCACTTCATTTGATTTATTGCAACATTTTCAAATGATCTAATTATGGGAACTTGCCTTTTACATCAGTAACTCAATGTGCAGAGTTTTTCTGTTTGAATCTATTATTTTTAACGATTTTGAATCTATTTAAGGATAAGGAGAGAGACAAGGAAAAACACCGGGACAAGGATAAGGAAAGAGACAAACATCGATCATCCTCCAATCACAGCAGTAGCGAAAAGTCTCACAAATCTGATAGACGCGATAAGGAAAGATCGGATAAGGAGCGGTCAGATAAGGACAGGGGAGAGAGGTCCCATGATAAGGATAAGAGCAAGTCGGAATTGAGTATATCACCTTCAAAGGATTCAAGTAGTAGTAGCAGTAAGCACAAGAGGTATGTCAATATAGCTCACGATTTAGTGATTAATGGTAATATAGAAATTGATATAGTGGCAGTAAAAGCAGTAGCCCTTGTTGCATATATCGGTTCTTTTGTCGGCCATATGTGTTAACATTTTTATATTTATTCTAATAATTTATTTTAAATGTTATAGCAAGCATAAGGATAAACATCACGATAAAGAAAGGAGCAAAAGCAGTTCGTCTTCTTCCAATAAACCCCGTGAAAAGGAGAAAGAGGAAGAGAAAGAAAAGGAGAAAGAAAGAGAAACGGTTAAAGAAGAAGTTAAAGTCGAACCAGTTACACCTGTCAAGACTCCTCATCCTGTGGATGATTCGGATGACGACGATACTCCTCTGGTATGCACTGTTTTACATTCTGCATTACATTACGTGGCTAATTACCTATGTCTAGGACTTCCGAGTTTTTAAATGTATAGTTGTAGTTTATGTTGTGTTATTGTGTCGTTGCAGAGTGTTAAACTGAAGCAAAGTCAAATGGAACATGCTGTCAAGAAGGAAATCAAAAAAGAGGAGACGGATTCTGAAGATGACCTACCTCTGGTAAACCTTCTACCAATTTAACAATCTATTTCGACAGAATTGAGTTAAAGTTGCGTATCTGTATTACTTAATTATTATAATCTAAAACACTCATACATTTTTAATACTATATGGGACCAATAATGATAATTGAATATTAAGACTCACAGATATGACAACGATAGTACCTTAAGTAGTCGAGGTAGTAGTCTTGAGGATACTACAATGGAAATAAGTGACAGTGACAGTGACAGTGAAGCTGCAGATTTTTCTTCGTCTCTAACTAATAGCAAATCTGTATGTAGTTTTTAAAATTTTTGTATGTGAAGGGCGCTTGCGGTTTGTTTTCGTTTAGAATTATGTTAGAAATTCAAGTGTTTGCATAAAGGGTGCCAGTTACTAGTTACACGAAACATTAGTAATTTTAGGAATGCAAAATGTAGTTTGGTTACGTTTACGTTACGTGATGTATTTCTGTTTATAAATGATTTATTCGAAGGAATGCGAATGGTTACACACTTACACTACTATCTACTCAACTTTATGTGTGCATACTTAACATTATGTCAAACGCATGTAAAATTGTATGTTACTATATATTATACTGGATACATTGGAATGTGCTAATGATTACTAATATTGCTTAAACAGAGTGCAAGAAAGAAGGCCGCTGTAGAAGTTAAGAAAAGAAAAGCAGAGTCTGACTCTGAAGAAGATATTCCTCTAAGTAGGCGAAAGAAGGTTAAGACTGAAGTTGTGACAAAGAAAAGAAAGCGATCAGAGTCCGATGATGATTACGAAGAAGACAGTGATTATGATAAGAAAACGAAAAAGAAGCCTCAAAAGAAGCCTCAAAAGAAGCCTATTAATTCAAGAAGCACTAGCAATTCGAAAAATAATAAAAGTTCCAGCGTGAGTCCCGTTAAGAAACGAAAAGGCAAGGAGGAGGAGCAAGAAGAGGTAAGCATCAACTCTTTACATTATATAGAGATACACATTTACGTTTAGGCATATGTGTCTAATGTCTGTATATTACCCAATGTAGCCTTTATTAGCCTAACGAATCTTTCGAATCACTTTTATGATGACAAATTGATTTTATAGGTTTGGAAATGGTGGGAAGAAGCCCCAAGGGACGACGGGGTTAAATGGAATTTTTTGCAACACAAAGGCCCTGTGTTTGCTCCTGCATACGAGCGTCTCCCAAAAAGTGTGACGTTTAGGTATGCTGGAAAACCTATGAGACTATGTCCGGAAGCAGAAGAAGTTGCTGGGTTTTATTCTCGGTTTATAGAACACGAATACACTGCTAAGGAGAAGTTCAATACTAATTTTTTCAAGGTATGCTTGCTTAATTCACATTTAACAATATTAGAATTTTTATTATTATTTTTTTTTATGAAATATTTCATTGTAATACAGGACTGGAGAAAGCAAATGACGAAGGAGGAACGGGAGATTATCACGGATTTAAAGAAGTGTGATTTTCATCATATAAATGAATACTATAAACAAAAAAGTGAAGAACGGAAGCAAATGACGAAAGAACAAAAGCAGGTCATTAAGCAGGAAAATGAAGATCAGCTAAAAGAATATGGCGTTTGTCTACTTGATGGCCACAAGGAGAAAATAGGCAATTTCAAAATTGAACCTCCTGGCTTGTTCCGTGGTCGAGGAGATCATCCAAAAATGGGAATGTTGAAAAAGAGATTGGTTCCAGAAGATGTCATCATAAACTGCAGCAAAGATTCAAAGTGTCCTCAGGCGCCTGCCGGTCATAAATGGAAAGAAGTTCGCCACGACAATACTGTCACTTGGCTAGCTTGCTGGGTGGAAAATGTTCAGGTAGGTATTGTTATGCATTGTATTTTTCATTCAGTAAGAAGATCCTAAGTAATTAAAATATTAATTGTTTTAGGGTCAAACAAAATATGTTATGTTGAATCCTACATCAAGACTTAAGGGCGAAAAAGATTGGATGAAGTACGAAAAAGCTCGTGAGTTGGCTAAGCACATTGCTAAAATCCGGACTGTATACAAAAATGAATTCAAATCTAAAGAAATGAGAGTGCGACAAAGAGCCGTGGCTTTGTATTTCATTGACAAGGTAATGAATATATTTTAAGTAGAAATAGTGTTTTCAAAACGAATTTAGTTATAATTTTTATAATGGTATGATAAATGTGATTTTTCAAATTGTTAAGCTTGCTCTTCGTGCTGGTAACGAGAAAGATGAAGACCAGGCAGACACTGTAGGATGTTGTTCCCTGCGGCATGAACACGTTAAATTACACGACAAGAAAGACGGACAGGAATGTGTTGTCGTATTTGACTTTCTGGGTAAAGATTCAATTCGTTACTACAACGAAGTACCCGTGGAAAAACGCGTCTACAAAAATTTGAAAATTTTCATGGAAAATAAAAAGCCTGGAGATGATGTTTTCGATCGGTTAAATGTAAGCCAACATAGACAACACGACAACAGGCATTCATATTTCATCGTTGTTAATTTATTAGTCTATGCTAAGATGTTAATGCAATCCTATTTTTCATTTTATCCAGACGGCGATTCTCAATAAACATTTAAATGATTTGATGAATGGCCTTACTGCGAAAGTATTTCGTACGTACAATGCGTCCCACACACTTCAAGAGCAGTTAGATGAGTTGACTCCCGAAAAGGGTACTGTTGCGGAGAAGGTCTTGGCGTATAATCGGGCTAATCGGGCAGTAGCTATATTGTGTAACCATCAACGGGCTGTGCCGAAGACACATGAAAAATCTATGGAAAATCTTGATACCAAAATTAAAACTAAGAGGGACGAGGTGAAGCAAGCCAAGAAAGACCTTAAAGATACGCGCAAGGGTTCAGCGTAAGATATTTCAAATTCGCAATACACTTGAAATTTCGAATTTGAATTTGAATTCGGTATTAATTCGGTATGGGATTTATTTTTAGCGATTATGAGAAGAAGAAAGCCAGAGTTGCTAGATTGGATGACCAACTGAAGCGCTTAGAAATGAACAAGACCGACAAGGAAGAAGGAAAAGAAATAGCACTGGGAACATCTAAGCTGAATTATTTAGATCCGCGAATTAGTGTTTGTTGGTTAGTTTATTTGACAACCGAATGAGAGCATTACTAAACATCACACTATTCAAATGAATATAAATTTAATGTAATATCTTTTTGATTAACAGGTGTAAGAAATGGGATGTACCAATAGAGAAAGTTTATAATAAAACTCAACGTGCTAAATTCCGTTGGGCAATTGATATGGCAGATAAGCACTTCCGTTTCGACTGAAGCAAGTGGTAAATTAATTTCAAAATGAAGAAGTAAAACTAAAACAGTAAACCGTGCACGTTGTCCACGTTCTAATGAATGTATAAGATAAGATTTTTTTAGATTCGAATTTGACTTACTTAGTTCAATTATCAGTTGCCACAAAAAACTCATATCAGCATAGTTATGACCCATTATCCTATCCATTTGTAGAGGTAGTGTCAAATACAAGACAGACAGTGAGAGGTATTCAGGGGATACTTATAATTTATGTTGTGAAACCGTACATGCTGTAAATGGACTGGCGATTTTATTGTATTCTAAACCAAATAGCTTTGATAGTATGTAAATTTTGACGGTAGGACTTGCTCACCTACTAATTACGTTATCTTTTCTTTGTTACGTTTACAATTCTGTAAAAACTATTTATTCGTTATTATTATTATTGTTATAACATGTAACCAATTGCAATTCGTAAAGCACTCTCTTCTACAACTATAATATTTTTTAGTTTTGTCGATTCCTAATAGTTAAATTAGTGTCATTCCAATTTATATTATCAAGAAATAATGATAACGAATGTTGTTGAGTGTAGCTAATTGCAAGATTGATTGATTTATAGTTTATAAGTAATGTTGTGTAATAATGTAATCCATTTTTAATTGAAACTGGACAGTTACATTATTGTTTTTTAGATGTACTTCCATCAATACTACTAAAGTAGGATTGTTAATGGTATGATAATAGTGTAATTTAATAACCCCGTTTAAGTTAAGTCAAATTCTTTAGTAAAACATGCTATGGTTATGGTTTTGTACATAATTATGATTCCGGGAATAAGAAATACATAATATCTTTACATAATATTAAATGTAAGAAAAAATGTATTGAAATCTAATTACAGATGTTTAACTTGTATTAACTAAAATTTTACATCATATATTATTTGTCTGTATAAATAAGTTTAGCACAATATTTGAGAAATGAGCAATAATGATATGTGAATTTGAAGTGAGAAGAAGTGACGTTGTCAGATCAGGTCACTATAAAAATCTGGTGGATGGAGATAAAATTCTAAATGAATATAAAATTTTAATTATATCTATCCATAAAAGTAGTTATTAAATAGGCAGTCCATGTAAGTACATGTATCATGTATGTATAGGTAAAGTTACAGCCTATAGATTTCCCTAATACAGTAATAGATCATTGACGTCTTTCGAATGTAGCCGTGCAGTACTAACAAGTATAAATAATACATCACAACCGCAAATATGATTCTATAGGTTTAGCGGCAAGCCTATAATACAAACACACCATTTAATTTAATGTTCTTTGTAGTAAACTCTAGTTAACTATGCATAATAAATATGTAGGAAACGTAGAGTAATTGAGTAATAATGAATTAGGTACTACCTTTTAGTAGACTAACACTAACTACGTAAAATTTACTAAAATACCTATTACATTACGATAAAGTGCAATTACGTTTACTCATGGCTAATGTAAATGATCTGAAATATTGTAGATGAATAAAGCATTCTTTTTGAACACTGGAGCAATCCTTTTAATTCTTATTTTAATTGTCACTTGTCACACAATCAGTATTTAAGGTATTACATCCATCTCACATACACATAAAGTAGAGATCCATGTAATTGATATTGCTACTGCTTATATTTATATATAGTTGTCGTACGTTATGATTTGATATTACAAAATGTACAGAGCATTGAAGATAGTTCACATTGCAATACTTGCATACGAAATCACATGAGAATTGTATATTTAAGAAACTAATTTATAAATCTGAAATCGAGTGGTAAAATTCGGGTTTACATGTATAGGTTTAGGTTGCAAACTAAACTCTGGTTTATCTACACATTATGTAGAGTAGGTTTTTAAGACATATAAGTACAAAATTAATAAAAGCGAGGACGATTTTGAAGATTTAACCTTAACGTTTTAAGAGGCCTATACGTATTTTTACAGTAAAAAGGGGACTAAACACAACAGCCTATTTATTACGTGATGATCTAGAGCTTGACGTGCTTGGTGGACAATAACGTTGAATGTAGTCTTTAACTTTCGATTGAAATTGGTTAGCATCTTTTTGAAACATTTCTGAAGCCTCGATGTTCAATGGATCTTCGAAATTAAGCAGGTCCTGTTTAAATAATGTAAAAAGTTTTATACGGGATCACAGGTGAAATTCCTACTTATGGTTATACAAATAGTTATATAAATACGTTAGCTATCTAGTGGACTATTATATCACGCATAGTATGCAAGACTTTGTATTCCATTGGGACCAACAAAATGCTGCAGCAAAACTTTCTTTGTTAATGGGAATTAAAAAACGAAACGTAGTAAAAAGGATAAGGGCATCCCTACTATATTAAAAACAAAGTCCATTATGGGAGATTTCGCTAAACAAATAGGGATAGTAAGATAGGATTAATCTGCGATAACTTGCATAATTCAGTTCAGAATATTAGTTGCCATAATGTAACTTATTAGCTTCTTGACTTGATTAATCCAAATAAGTAGGATTAAATACCTTACCGTAAATAAAGAATTAAGACCCCACACTACATCTTTGATTCGTCTCGTTGGGGCCCATCCTAACTCATCAATGGACGATTGTCGCAGCAATGACAAACACACAGCGCCTTCTTCGTTGATATTAGGATGCCACAATTTTGTTAGACACTTTACAGTAGGAGGCTATAAAATAATATATTAGTTAGTCCCATTCATTGAAATATTTTCGAAGACAATCCAAATGCATTTATTTGTAGGCATTAGAAAAGAATTCTTACTGCAATATTGTAATCTTCGGTAACAAAAATGTGAAACTTGAAGCGTCCCCCTTTCCAATAACCTTCTTCAGGTGTAATAGTCAAATTAAAGTCAAATAGCTTGTCATCATCAGGGAAGTCTAATTTACAAGATGACGGTAGAGCTGAATTTACTTCTTGTACCTACAGGAGCAATTTAAATGATTCATACAGAAATCGACAGAATAAGTATTTAGTGCATCGCACAGCCCCAAATCCCCAACCAACACATTTAATATTATGTTTACAAAATGTTAATATGACATATAAAAGTGGCTTTACATACCTCTTTAACAAGCAATCGATCTCTGACTGAAATCTTTTTGGCAGGGGTTACATTATTATTATTGTTGGACAGTTCTTGCTGCTCTGACTTCAGTTTTTTTGTTAGGGTGAGCATTATTGACACTAAAAGGCTTAAATAGTATTTATGGATTAAAGTTGCGTAATCCTTAACCTATGTTCTATAAAATCTAAACCAACCACCTCACAAAGAGGGACCTTTTTATGATTCTATATTTAAAACACTAATGTTACTTATCATAAATACTAACTAACAATTTTGTTTTCGTCTGCTGCTGTTGTGTTGGCTTGTTTGTTTCGCTGGGCTCTTAAAAATTATTTTTATTTGTTTTCTTCGTATTTTGTTATGAGAGTCACGTGGAAACTAAACATTATTGTCATTTCTATAAGTTCATTCCTTTATGCATTTGCGTGGCAAATATTTGAATTCTCGGTCTTCAGAATAAGTGAGATATCCGAAAAAAATATTCAGTCAGTGACAGCGACAGCACTTCAAGTCCCCTCTAATCTTAATTTGACATTGGCAGACAGACGTCAGGCGAAAAAAGGCAAGCAGGAACCCGAGAAAGAGAACAAGGAGTGACGTAGGACGAAGGTCGGCTTGGGCCTGGACAGTTTTGTGGGATGCGGAGTTAAGACCAAAGTAAGTACATTTTTTATGGGTACTGTTTACAGTTTTTATGTAAGGAAGACTTAAGATTGGTACTGGTCACGGGCACCTATCGTTGGCCCCCCAGTACCTGTATGTCTATAGCCATAGTCTCCATTTCAAGAGGCCTAATTTTCAATGTCTATGATGTAGATAAGCATACTAATCAATATGTCTGCTTACTAATAATGTACTTCAACAGCAGTAATAATACAACATACATACACTAAATAGTCGTAAGTGTAAGAACACTTCAAAATCTAACTGCAGTTACCTCATTTGTATACTATCATTGCGATTACACATTAATTTGTATTTTTGTCTTAGTTTTTCCTTGTCAGCGTCAGCTAGAAGAAAGGTGAAAGTTCGAAGGGAAAGCTCACCAAAATGGCTGCAGTTTCAGATCAAGATTTTGAGTGGCCTACACAATACTCGTTTCCGCCTTTTTTTACGTAAGTAGAAAAAGTTTTAATTATTATAAACGAAAGTTTATAATTGACCTACTACTTAGCTTTATTGCTTGTTCGTAAAATGCAAATTAAATACAGGGTGATTCACATAACTTTATCATTATATCATTTGGCTTTTACGCATAAATGTATTTATGGTTTTTAATGTAGGATCCAACCTAATGCAGCAACAAAGAAAAAGCAAATGGAAATTTGGAGTAAATTAATAAGAGCCTATTGCAAAAGCAAAAAAATATTTATACTGGAAAAATCTAATAATAATATTCCCCTTTTTAACAACTCTCGTATCTCCAGACACTTATCAGTTCAGGCTGTTGAGACTATATTAGAAGACATGAAGGAGCAAGGAGAAATTGAATGGATAAATCCGACCGTAAAGGATAGGTGAGTATAGCCTCTATTCCATTTACAGGGCAGTCTGGGCAGTGAAATACTTTAACTTTGATATTATATAATGTGATCATTCATGGGTATAATGTTTATTGATCATTTTTAGATGCTTTGTATTTTGGCATTCGCCTGCAGAATGGGGAAAGCTCATCTACTCTTACGCAGAAGATAATGGATTAGCCAAAAGTGTCGCAACCCTTTTTGAATTGACTACAGCTGAAAGGGCAGAATTCAACGGAATGGACACGCCTATGTTAATTCGTTGTCTCCAATCTTTACAGTCTCAAGGAAAAGCCGAACTTATGGGCGACGAAGGCGTCAAATTTTTTTAACGTAAATTCTTTAAATTCTGGATACTAAATAACACTATATAAAAATATATTATATTATGTAATATTGTAAAATAGCAATACCTATTATCTTCGTCATTAAACATTCGTATCCTGGTTTATGTTTGTAATAACTCTGATTCACGGTACAATCAGTAAAGATGAACATGCTCACAAGAAAAAATGAAATGTATAATTACTTACGTGCTTGTGCAATTTTATAACTAATTTTATGAAAAACAAAAGCACCATTAACAAAGAAAGTGTAAACGCCAACAGTTCCGTAAGCTTTTTATGATATGTAATGCATGTGTAAGTGCTACTCCAAATTAAGCACGTGAGAAAGTCGGAAAGTGTGGGCTTTCTCTTGGTAAACTTGCTGACACGGACTAGCAGGGTTTATGATACAAGGCAAGTTCTGCAAGGCATTATTATATTCTGCTACAATTAATTAAGGTCCAATTGATATACTATAAAATATCATGTAATGTAAATAAAATATCAGGTAATGTAAATTATGTTGTTGAAGGGAAGTTACACTAAGCACATACTACTTTCTCCACTTTCTCCAAATGCATCTTCTGGACGGACCACCTATTTTATGGTTTCGTTTTCATTTACAAAATAAAGGGTTAATGCTACTGTTGATTCTATTGTAACTTGAGCTATGGCTGTTAATACCTCATTTCCGTACCTCGTGTATAGGCTCCAAGTTGAATGCATGTCAAAGGGTATCCAATATTACAACTAAATGTTAGTAAATGTTATGCATAACTAAATATTGGCTTGCTGGCCCGTTATAAGATGTATATTATAAGTAAATAAACTAAATAGTCAATTTAGTTTCTATACCATAATACAGAATGACTATTTACATTAAAGTAGAAGTATTATGTAAATGTGGTCAGTGAAATAGATCAAAATTAAACAGTAAAATCCTTAATATATAGTCATTTCAGCGTGCTGAAATGTGGAGAAAGTGCAGAAAGGTTTGTATGTATGTGAAATCACCAGTGAAGGTGGCACCACGTGCTGCTCTAGTTTTCTCTTAGTGTACTTTGGCTTATGCATAGCTAGATATGGATTGAGCTTAGCTATATAATAGGGTTTATATAGATAAACCGTCTAGAGTGTGTTAAATCCCTACTCTGCTTGCTGGATGTGTAAGTGATAGTTTCCTTTATAGCGCGTAATGTATTAGTTTGGTTTAGGTATATGGTGTCAGTGTCAGTAGTCTTTCGTTTGTTATCGTTGGATAATAGGTAAAGGACCTTCTAGCTATTTAATACCATTTTATACAAATCTGTATGTACATATGCAGCATAAGGTCCTATTGTAAAAATAGCATTTGGAATACCTCTACATAAGTAGTACATACTTACATAGTACATAACCTAACAAATGTAATTCGGTATTCGCTGTAGTAAAAGTCAAATCACACACATAATTCTATTGTTATTGCTGTGCTGCCTTTTGAAAGGAATTCTCGGGGAAAAGTTGGCTGCTATTTCCAATTAGTAAATGAGCAGGAGGTTTTAATGTGTGTGTGGACAAGATATTTGAATTCCTAATTTTTAACTACCTGGTGAATAGGTGGGTGGGTTTTTTTCTTTATTTTTGGTACAAATATAGTCTGTATATCTCAAACTTTACGTGCCGGATACATTTCTTTCATTCGTTATAGAGTGGAGTAAATTACATCCCACTGAGAATAAGAAAGTAGTGAAAGTCTAACTCTGATTACATTTACTTACAATACATTACATAAAGTAAATACTTACGTTGTTACGTTCATACACAATTCTTACATTTAAATGCTTGTTTCGTTTTATTTCAGGATAGTTTTCATACACTAAAATGAACGAGAAAAAAAGTCGTCCCAAGTCTCAAATTATGGCTCCTAATGCAAGTCCTGTCTCTCAAGCTCGCAAAAATGGTTGCGATTCATTACCTTCCCATCGCTATGAAAATGAATGGGAAATGAAAGAGGTTTGAAATACTTAATTAACAGTATATTTTTTGAGTCACATTTATGAAACGTAAATGATGCATTTTTAATTGCTCTTTAATAGAGAGAACTGATGGAAACGAAAGCCAGGGCAGCTCAAATGGAAAAGACGATGAGATGGTGGTAAGTCCGCTAATGAGCTTATTTTAAACTTATGATTGTATATACCTTCGTTTTCAGTCAAGTAGTCAGCTCAACAAATTATTCTACTCTGTTTATGTAATGTCATTTCAGGTCTGATTGTACAGCTAATTGGAGACAAAAATGGAGTCAAGTAAGAACGGAGAGAAATCAAGCCCGAGAAGAGCTCCGAGTTTCCAAAGTACAAATTGAAGAACTTATGAAAGAACTGGATAAGATGAAAGTTTCTCAACCATTGTCTTTAGTAGAAAATTCTGGTAGTAGACAAAGTGGATTTTTAAGTGAAGAACTAACTGAACCTCAAACTCAGAAGCTTTGTCGTACAAAGAAAGCACAAACCCAAACTGACGAAGTTGCTCTTATTGATGATACGATCGCATCCTTAGAAGAAAATGTTTCTATAATGTCACTGAGATGTGACGAAGCTAATCAAAATGTTGCAATTGAAAGAGAGTAAGCCATTTTTTGTTCTTTTATGCTTACATACCTACCAAATCCAAATACTAATTAAATATACTTACTTATCATACTATTGAGCACCCATTCATTAGTGTTTTTTACTGTTAACAGAGAAAAGCTGCTACTACATAGAACAATAGAAAGACTGCAAAGAGATTTAAGCGATTTGCAAGAACTTTATGATAATTTGAAAAAGGAGTTACTCGAATATCAAGGAAAAGATTGTGAAAGTGGAAGTGAAAGTTTTGGTCCCACTATTGAAGATGAAATTATAAAAAGTGACGACAAAGAAACGGACCAGGGCACAACTGATATTAGCGTGTCTGTCTTCGTTAATCTAAGCAATAAGACGGTACAAGAGATAGAGTCGATTGAAGACAATGAGAATGAACAGATGCATAGCGAAACAAATGGGGAGGTAAATTCCATAGATTTAGATTTGCAGATAAGGGAGGATGATTTAGATTTGCAGATAAAGGAGGATGATTTATCTCAGTTATCTGACAGCCTATGTATTCACGAAGTAATAGAGTTAGACAAAGACAAAACTCCTGATGACGAACTACCATCCACTAATTTATAAGTTTATACTGCTGCAACTGATCTCGTGCTCACAATTTGTACAAAAAACTAATTTACACACGCATAATTATAAACAAGAGTTATCAGTTTTTATTCCCAAAGTTTCCTTGACCTACAATATTTATGGAACCAGATTTAAATAGCAGTTGGAAAACTCTGAATTTATTTACCGTATTGTTATCTATCATTGGGATTGAGAGGATGATTTTATACATACCTAAGAGTAGTTCGAAAGTCTTTTTATTGAGTGATTCCAAAGATTCCTGTCATTGGCAATACTTAATATTAATGTTGTATTGTCATTTAATGCAGTATTGTGGCTGGAATATTTTTGATGCCATATTTATTAGCTTACAATCAGATGATATAACTACCTTATTCCACATATTCATTCACCATAGCAGAGTATCCCTATTTGTAATACAGAGATTTTGAATTTTTTAACACCAATTTTACCTCTAAATAGTTTGTTCGTAAAATAAATAAGTACATATACAAAGGTCTGACTTTTATAACAAATTATCTATCATGTATCTATCTCTCTCTGTACTGAAAAGCAGGCCTAACTTATGTGTGAACTCGGAATTCAGCCAGTTTGTTTGAATCAGAAAGAGTAAGTCATTGTAGTAGGATACTGAAGATAAGTAATTACGAAATTATTGCAAGAGTATCAACAAAATGAAAATAATTATAAGTTGCAATGTTATATTTTGGATGGACAATACTGCGTAATATTGATATATTGTATGTAATGTTAAGCTAGGGGTATTCCAGTTTTCGAAGTGAAGTTTTGTGTATCAGTAATGTCATTATTACGTGGGGTCCTCAATGTGCTTGTTCAATGCAAAAGCAAAGTATATTATATTCATCAAAGTATGTATGATATACAACATTTAAAGAAAAAAGTATATCCATAATTACAAGTAATCTCAACACTTTAATGACTAGTAATAGTAACACAACTGTATTCCAGATACTTACTAATTTAGTGCGCTGATTAATGCAGTCAAACATTTAGGAACTGACAGAAAACTAGCATGCATGCTAGCTGTATTATATATTTGCATACAATGCAGAGAAGTACACTGAAGAAAAAAATGAGTATTAGACAAAATTGTATTAGGTTATTCTAAATGCTTATCTATTATCTATAGCTTTAGATTGCAATTATTTTTAATTGTAATTTGTAATATGAGAGTACTAAAACTAAAGTAACAAATACTCGTAGTTTGCTTATTGAACTGCTACTCAGCTCTCTAGATCGCATACTTAATATTTAATATAGATAACAAAATTAAGACCACAGATGATATATAGCTAGTTACCAATTTTATTGTGATATACCAAAGAATGAGAACTACACGCAAACACAAAAAAGTAGTTATTTAATTTTATTAGCGACATTATTTTGTAATTTCCCAAGTAAAGATTACAAATTGTGCTAAGTTTGCTGCTAACCATTGCCTTTTGGTTCCCCTCGTGAATTCTTCACAACTATTTTAGACCTGAAATTAAAAATATCAATATATCTGTCTGTACGCTAACGATAAGTAAATACACAAGTATCCTATAAGAATTTTATTAATTGTTAGCAACAGTATATTGTAAGATCTTATTTCCATCAACCCATTACTATTACCGTTTTAATGATAAAGGAACATCTATTTCTTAAATAACCAAAAAATTTGCGTTTTTTGTAAATCCAATTAATTTTTATTGTGCTAACGATACATGTATCACTTATTATTTGTATTGTACTGCCCACATCCAATGATCGATATTTTCTATTTACTTATATGTTACATCAATTAAACCATACTTGTAAATCGTTAGTAACTAATACACAATAATTATTATTCCAATTATGTACGTATTGTTATAAATACAGTCAGGACAGAATTATTATTTAACATAAATTCTAAGTCTACTCCTTCTCATTAAAAATTGTATTGGATGGAACTTGTATTGTAATTGGATTCTTATTAGAGGCTCAATTAGCAGAGTTTGTACACATAGTTTTTACAGCACAAACGTATTTAACAAAACTGCTTCCAAAAATATACAAATACTCGTATTATTACGTATTTTCACATGTGGCAGATTATAATTCAATGTAAATAAAAGGCACGTCTACTCGTTCGCAGACAAAACCTCACATATTTACCTAAAACGTATAGCAATAATACGTCATCGCAAGGTTCATAAAAAGAATATATGTTAGATAATATGAGGTTTCCGAATACGTCACATTAAATATGTATTTGAAGGTTTTTGAAAGGAAACTAAAAGTGCTATTTATCCTAATATTACCGACTACAATGTAGGACTTTAAATTAATTTCAATGAATTTCCTCTACAATTTTATTTGAATAATTTTGATTCTTTTACGTAATTATCTAAAAATATACGAAACCTAAAAGATATAATTACCTTTTTTCTCACACACAATGCAAAGTATATAAAGGGATTGCTCGTATTAATAGTATTTGTTTTCGAAAGACTAGCAGTAACATACATAATAATAGTCTTAACGTAATTAAGCAGGTACTTAGCAAAACTGTAGCTCCAATACTCACACTAGAAAAATACATAAATTGTATAACAATTTGTAAGATTGATTCTTTGTAATGCGTAAGAAAGTAAAGTAGGTACTTTATTAAATCGGTATGATATTACATCTCTACAAGAGCGAAAATATATTTATGAAGCCCAACATGAATTTAATTGAACTTGTTCGAATTAAAACACTGCACTTAGACTTATATGAATATACTTTTCTCTCGAAAACACAAATACAATTTGAAATGTCAGATAGTAAAGATTCAGTTCTATGCCTAGGTATTGTACATATTATTGTATACTAGTCCTAGTGTACTACATACATTTAAATAAGCAAAGCAATTTACATTTGTCAAAGTTAGCATAACAAAGTACGAGTAATAAGTAGATACGCACAAAACTCAACATGTAAACTGACATATCATCAGCAAAATATTCAAAATATGTAATCTACTATCTGTAAAGAATCTCATATTATAATTTACTACTAAAGATAAGTAAAAGCCTAGTCTAATCGCTTTAATTAAGAATATGTAACACAGAATTCAGCAGTAGCGTAAGTATGTTGGTATAGGCCTGTATAAGTGTAACCATAACCGAACTTGCAAGTGTATGTTATACACGCGGTCACTTGATTTCATAATAATTTCCTTGCTAGAAAAAGTAAAAGTACGTATTACGTATCATCATAATTTAATGTATTGATGCTAATAAAGAAGAAGAATAAAAACTTTTGAAAACGATTACATCATTGTCTCTTATTGCTAAGTTAACACTAATACTTACTTACTATAGCTTAATACAGTAGGTTTGGTACCTTGGCACATTTTGTGTTAATCTACATAGGTAAATTAAATAGCAATGTAAATAAATAGCCATCCAAATATCTACTATCTTGGATAAATAGTACAATAATTACTACAGCTAAGATGATACATTTTTGTAATAATTAGTACATTTGTACTTTACAATGGAAGACGAGTTTTCATGTTCCTATTACATACATAAATCCGCTGCCGCGTTAAAGTGTTATAGTAGTTACGCAATAGCAATTAAACCCATAAAAGCTGGGGAGTCGAATTTATAGGCGGCTTCTGGACTCCTTACGTCGTCACGACGTAAGGAGTCCAGAAGTTGAGAAAAGCAGGACACTTGGTCTGTGTCTAGGCACACGACTCATCGTCATACAAAGGACACTGGACACTCTCTCATCTCCCTTGTAGTAAATAATGTATCTCTTATAGTATTTAAGGTGCCTATCTGTAGCCATGTGTTAATATTATAATTTGTAAGTTAAGGGAGCATTTATTTTTGTCTGCTCTTGTGTATTGCTGGGAAGGGGTGCAAGCGGACTTTCCGGGTTCCGAAGCAAAACAACTTCCGACTTGTTGTAGATTTATTATTAGTGACATCGTGACTTTACGGATGACCATAAATACTTAAGATCGTGCAAAGGGTCTGTCGGTATGGTGGGGAAGGGTCAAACCTATCCGTACAGACACAGAGAACATGTGCGGTCACTGGCTAAAAGTCTCTTCGTGTCACTTCAAAAGAAAGAACATCTCATTAGTAGCACGCGCCCAGCGTCTCAACTTTAAGTAATCCAATTCTTAAGGGGGACTCGATGGGTAGCACGGATAGGAGAACGGGTCACCAGTACAAGTTAGACAAAAATGGGTCACAT
>JAQFYC010002858.1:0-23237 GCA_034694165.1 Tomocerus mixtus | reverse complement strand
CTAGAGTCCTCCTCGAACATTTTATTTACATTTGATGGTCAATATTGAGCCTAATGGGTTTCCTTTAATATAAGATACACAATTTGGGTACAAACAGGGTTCCTTTTATATTTTTTTTCTGTATTCTTTGTTATGCCCGTTTTATTTGAAAATGTATGGCTTAATTTTTAAAAACATTCCCTAAGAAAATTCCTTGTATAAAAATTTCGGAATAAAAATTCCTGGAGTGCAGAACACTGAGTACACACATTGAAACTCCATTGTTCCCTTCAAATGAACCAACTTTATAAATTTTCGTTAGTTTGCATTTTCAAACCTATTGAAATATTTTGAAATTTTGTAATTCTTTTTTGAAAATAAAATCATGAATATTTCCATGCTTAAAAAATTCCTGGAGTAATGAACCCTGAGTAGACAGCCGACTAAATCTGAACTGCCTTCTTCTTCCAAAGAGACGTAGGAAAGGTAAGTTAAAGTGGAAGACATTCAATTCAAGTATTAGGCGTTAGTTTATGTTTTATGTGTTCCTAATATGCACATCACACACAGATTCGCAATTCCAACATCTTTCATTCTCATATTTAACATGTGTACCATGTTCACTTCAGATTTACATATTACAATCTTACAATCCAAGCATAGACAACCAAAAACCAAATCATTGCAGTCAACTATAGCTGTCTTGTCTTTATCCCAACACATTACATATTACATTGTATGGGCTGGGCTCCTTCTCTTTTCGTTCCCTTACCTTTTATTTCCCTCAAAATTATTTTTGTTCTTATGGTCTTTCTTATAATATTTACTATGCACTAGTATCAGTATCTTAACCATGTTAATTAACAATTGCATTTTTATTTCTTAATTTTTTAATAACCTTAATTAGAAATTACATTACATTACAAGTTGCTTGATGTTGAGGTATAACCCAGTTTGCTAATTAAATACATTTGGACACCCAAAGGTGGAATTTTTGGGCACACTGTCCAAACTTAAAGCATTTTACAGTTTCTAACACTTCAGAATGATTTTTCCAACAGTTTGATTAACCATTTGAAAACATAAATAGAAAATACGCATCTCGATCATTTATATAGCAATTAAAAGTTGAAAACTAGTTTCTTATCCCGCCCAGCTGCATGGGTGGCTGTGGCTTTATACATTCTCATAAAATTATGCAAAAAGAGCTAATGTTACGAATATTTTGGAAATAAAACTTTAAAAGGGCGGGAAATGTTGTTAATAATATTTATATACAATCCAGCTGTAATATTTGTAATAATTAAATATTTAAAATATTTTTAAATTTAAGTATATATTAAAGTACTTGATTTTTTTAAAATTTAATAAAAATAAAGTATATTGAAGAAATCACTACACAACATTTAAATAGTACTTAATTAATAATTGGATAGAGTGCAGGCCATTGCATGATTTGTAATAAACTCGACACTTTGTTGTCTTGTCTTGTCATTTTATTTCGTTGGAGAGTTCCGTCCTTGTTAAATATTTGGCTGTGGAATTGACTCGACGAGTCAAATATACGATAAGTAGTCAGTTGATGAATTGTGAAGGCTTCTCTCAGTTTTTTTGAATGAATTCAAGTGAACTGAAATTAGGCACCTACTGTTATTTGCATATAATAAGTAAATAGGGATGTATTTAAAATTTAAAGGTAAAGATCTATAATATAATAAGAATGATAGTTAATATAATATTTAATAGAAGAAATAATATTTAATAACTACAAGTGTTGCTTTTAATATAGTAAATATGTACATTGCATTGATATGTACACTTGAGCGAGACAAGAAGAAATGAAATGAATTTTTTTCTGTCACATGCCCTTTTATGGGAAATGCTTACGATTAGTTACATTACTTACATGACATTAGTTTACATTAGTTACATTCGTAGGTACAAACACTTAACACACACACACACTCAAAGCCAAGCAAAAGAACAGAAAAGAAGTTGAAGAGAGGAAAGAAACTTGTACAAGAACAAGTCAGATTTACCTTCCTACACAAAATATACATAAATAATTACTTTAAAAATACATAATGTTGCTACACACACTTAATAGTAAGTGTGTGTAGTGTTGTGTTATTATAATATTATTATTGTGGAAATCTTGCATACTGCTGACTAGACTTTTGTACATGCACCGGATATTTATCTAGATATTAATATAAAAACATTTATGGTCTCAAGGAAAAATATGTTTGCCTTAAGAAAATAAAGGCAGTATGAAATTTTCTGACAAAGAAATTTTATTTTGGCAAATTTATGCTAAAAATTTGTTGTAGCAAATATTTCTGAAAAATTGTGTTTTAGCAAACTTTAAAAAACTGTTCGGTAAGTTTTGGGTGAAAAACACATGTTAGGAAAATTGTCAAAGGAAATCAATGCTTTAGGAAAGATTTTGAACTTTTATCAAAGTTGTCAATTAAATATGTATTTCTCAAATGTAGCAAATAATTTGCCAATTCTACACGTAAGCCAATTCTACATTAATTAATAATTTTCCAAAATACTTTCATTATAAGCCTGATTCCATGTATAAAAAAATATATTTTTCATAATGTTACATTTCCCCGCTTATCACATGACATTTTTACTCAAACGAGTATTATTGCTACATAAATATCCATTGTCTTTTGGCAATAAAGTGCTAGAATCTATTACATTTGAAACTTGATTGTAAGAAAAGCGGATTCTCCAAGAAATAGAAAATAATCTGCAAACACAGACATAAACTGATTCCTGAATTATTTTTATTTATGTAAATGTGCGTCTTTGGATTCCTTGGTTTAATAAAAAAACTAGTTTTAGCCAGAAAGACACATTTGAATGAAGTGTCTAGTTTTAAATGAAATCAGATCTCAGATTTATTATAATTATGTACAAAGTAGAAGATGAGATGTGGAATAGAATAAGAAAAGGTGAGATGATCTGTTAACAGCCAATTTTATGGCGCATTAATTTTAAGAGCAAGCCAAGCAGACGTTGAAGAAAGAAGAATAAAAATACTACCCGAGGGCTGCTAATACGTTACGAGATTATTTAAGCTTATCAGTTAGTTGGATTGTATTTTATATGAAAGAAAGGCAGGTCAAGTCAAGTGTATAAAATGAGATGAGAATAAGACAGCCGCAGATCACAACACAAACACCTTTTCTAATTTACTCTCCTCACTCCCAATTTTGTTTATTTAAACTTGAATTTAAATCCTTTATGGAAAATCTTTAGGGCGACTTATTTCAATCTCTTCTATTACATATACAAGCACAAAAGAGTTTTATGTTGTTGTATTGTTAGTAGTTATAGTGTTAGTATGACGCAAGCAAAATCCATAGCCACTCGTTCATTTCCTTGTAAAAGATACATTTCGCAAGAATATGCGTTTCGTACAAAATACAACGGGCTCCCGGAATATTCCAGAGTTGTGTTGCATTAAGGTTATCCATTAAATCCATTAAGGTTACCTAACAAACAATTTAAATATCGAAAATAATGTAAATAATGAAAAATGGCATTTTTCGTTCCCAGTTAAAAATCTTTGCAAAACATTGCGATTAAAATTGCAAAATAAAAAAGCTGAACACGATTTTGAACGCCAAAGATTTTGCTTTGAATGCAATTTAAACAAAAACTGTATAAAAATTTAAAATGGAGCATATTATGAATTACTTTACGAATTTACGCGAATTGTGAATGCAATTTAGTATGTCCAGCATACAATTGTATAGTTAACCTGGTCTATTGTACCTATACTGATTAAGAATGCAGGGATTTTGAAAATGTTGAATATTTTGAAGGCGCGGTTAGAAAATGTATTACTTATCTTATAATACGATGTACCATATGTATTGTGCTAATCGTACTACGATATCGTATCATTATTGCCGTGTAGCGTTTACATTTGCAAAATAGGATTTTATTAGCATCGTAAATAATTCCGAGGGACACGATAAATGATACTGAAAATTTTTCCTCTGGAACAGACAGAAAAAATCTAAATTTTATAGCTGAATTAAATGTTGCGGAATTTTATAGCCTCTCTGCGTCTTAGTTCTCAATCTCAAACCAAAATCCTTAATCTTTATCTCCAATTAAGTGCCAACTGCGTACTGTGATATACTATAGACAAAATTTACATAGATGCCTACAAGACATTATGTAAATATTTGGCAGGCAGATTTTCTCTTATATTTTATCTAGACGGTACAAAAGTTAAGCATTTCCTGGTCTGGTGTCTATGTCTATTGTAGTTATTAAAATTAAATACAAGTAAAAACGAAAAACAAAGATTAGAAGTGGATTAAAATTAGCTTATTAAATTAACGTACTTAGATTCTACTGAAGATCTTCATAAAAAGTATAGCCACATGATAACAGGTACATTTATGCGACTAAAAATTATAAAAATGCACTTGGTGGTTATACAGGGTGGTGGTAATATTATTTTAGGAGTTAGGAGTGTGTTCACGTGTGTGGGTGGGTACACCCTGTGTATTTAAATGTGTTTGACTTTGTACTTGGAGTTGAGTGAGTGAGTTTTGTGTAGGAATGTCAAGAAGAGTGATAGTGAGATGAATATTCTTAATATAACGATAAACATAACAGAAAGGAATATTAATAATAACACTTAGGCTTATTCTACTTGTAATATAACATGGGGAATGTATAGTAGAATAAAATAATGTAACAATGTATAAGTAAAGAGAGTTCAGTGAGTTTGTCTTTTAAAAGAGTCACGTCAAGAGAAGAAATAAGAAGTGGATGGAAGTCAAGTCGAGAGAAGTCAGGTAAGGCGATGCAAGGCAACTCTATAAAGGAAATTAAGGCTGGAGGGGAAACTGGGGCCAGAAGAAGCATCTCTATATTTGGATGACACAAGGACGACGAGACAAGACAACCCAACACAACACAGATCACAACAGATTTATCCCTTTCTGTCTCTTATGTACATTCTATCTGTACGTACTACACACAAAATGCCCTCCCTTACATACTACACACCCAGGCACACATATTTTACACTTTTACATTTTGTAAACCCTTAAAAAGCAAATCATGACACGTTTTTGCAAAAGATGGTGCAAATTTTAACGAAATTAAATTCAGAATTCCTTAAACTATAGTAAAATAATCATAACCTCTTTGGAAATTAAAACTTGGAAAACAAAATTGGATTAAAATATGAAAATATTTTTAACGCAGATTAACATCATACCATTTTTAATTAGGAATTTTGTAGATGATTACATAAAATATAAAAACTTCCGGCTACATAAACTTTGAAGAAAACGAGTTTACTTTTCATTTTATGGAATATTTTACCATTTTACCGAAAAAGATAAATGCCCACCAAATGGAATAGTAAAAAGCATTAAAAAATCGAAATTTTCGGTGAGATTAATGTTAAATAAATACCTAAAAACTTTATTAATAAATATTCATAAATACCGAAGAAAAATAAACATCATTAAATATTAAAATCATTCAACTTTAAAGTTTTAAAACTTTCAACTCCAAAAATATTCAAAAAATTCAAAAATTTCTTGAAATTCCCAAAATTGTGGAATTTTATTGCGGAAAAAGGAAAAGTGGTACAAAATTAATCCGCCCTAGCAAAAAATGTTTTAAAGTAATCCAAGAAATGTTCCTTTAATATTTTAAACGCTGCCTTTTTTTGGTTCTTTCTTGGGTCGCCTTTATTTTAATTTGACAACAATATTCAGATAATAGTTTGTGCAGATATTTATTGGTAGTTATATTCTACGTACGTGCTAATACTCTGTGTTAAGGAATAAGAGGACATTGAAGACAAGACAAGTCAGGGGACTACAATATGTAGTTATTTAGATAGTTAACTCACCTTTACCTACACACAAATAATTCTATTCGCACATACATAACCATTATACCTACATATTTACAAATACGTCTCTAAACTAAAAAGCAGATCTTCCTAATGCTTTTAATGCTATCCCCACAACACAAGTCTCACTCACTATCAACTATAATACTCAAATCTACAGAAGATCATTATTTCCAGGCGAGTCTCAGTCTCAGCGTAGTGTACTGTTGTCAGTAGTGAACAATTTCATTTTGGCGAATATTAATCCTCTGCTTTGTTATTTATATCCTCATTATAATCCCCTACTTAGTTTTGAGTTCCTGGATTGGATTGTACGCAGAATTATTAATTTGCAAATGAATTTGGCTGTTCGTGAGGAATAAAATATTCAGTTCGTGCCCAGCACAGCGGTTTGTCCAGCACACTTCAATTTTCTTCTTTAAAAATAGTTTTTTCTTCCAGAATCAGCGTCCATTGACCAATTGTGTAAAAACTTGAGCATTGACAGTAAAAAACAAAGGAGATGCAATAATAATCATAATCATTGGAGTGAGAACAATAACTAATAAAGATAATTATAATAATAGTGTTTGTGGTATGATGATGGGATGTGCGGGTGTTGAAGTTGAAGTTGAGTGAAGTTTGTGAATTGCCAGACGAGACACGAACATCTTTTGCCTTTTTACCTTTACGTCTCCTCACAATTAATTTACGAGTCGATTGTTTCGTTCATCTTCGTGTTCCGATGCTACAGGCGATTATTTTACATTCAACATTGAAGAATCAATTATCATTGTACATCTTGGAGGATTTGATTTGTGTTGGTGTTGGTTGTTGGTGTTCCGAATGCATTTGTACCTGAATTATGAATTATTGATTGTAATAAATGTGTGACGTGACTTGACCTGCTGAACAATCGACAATTCAACATTATTTATTTGCATAATAAATAATTGATAATAATAATCGTAACAATAGGCCAGACCAGACCAGGCGAGGGAGGGAGTTGTTTTTTACGTGGATTTGTTTTGATTCAATTTGTGTTAGTGTTATTGTGTTTGAAGGAGAAAAAATAATTGGGAGGTGTGCTAGTGCAATAGAGCAAATGCTAAAAATAAATAAATAAACAATGGTGATAAATAATCATTGTGAGGTGAGGGAATCCACTCTGCTGGAGAAAGCGGGGGATTCAAGGGGAATTCTCCAGCTGGACCAGGAAAGAGTGGTAAATCATGGAAACCTGTCACAATTCTACATTGTAGATAAAGGAGATCCGTTTGCCACGTGAGAAAATAACTGATTTATTGATTTTTATATTTTTATTTATATAAAACTAATTAGATTAAACGAACCTGCATAAAGCAATTAGTTATCTAGTTTAGTTATAATTGAAACTTTCCGAAATTTACAGCGAAATGTTTTTATTTAGCAACAAAATAATAAATGTTCTAAAATATAATAAATATTAACAAAACCATTTAATAATTTTCATAGTAAAAATTAAAATGGGAAATACCTCTAAAAATGAAATGGGAATTAATATTTTTGTACATGATTTTGTCATTTTGTTGCAAGATGAATACATTTGTGTAAGAATATAATCTCCCAATTTATTCCTTTAAATCCAAAAATGGGTGGCTAAATATTTTCAATTAGACGTCGAAAGGTAAGTTCTGTTTTTAGAACAGTCTTGTTGAAATTTCTTACACTTCAAAATATTGGAAAAGGGATTTATTGTTGTACATTACATTTTATTTTAGAAACTGTGCCAAAAATTCCAGATTTGGCAAAATATTGTACCTTATGAAATTGGCATTTCAAAATCTTTTTAAATGCTAAATTATGCACTACATTTTTAACGTTTACTAAAAAAACTTAAACATTATATTTTATATTTACAAGAAACTTTTGCAAATATACATGAAAAGTTATACGAGACAATCAGACAAATTTCTATATACAAAATAGGCAACTCTAGATTTTCTAATAATAATTGTAAATCTATAACTGTAGGTAAAGTAGGACAAAGACATTGTGGGATAATATACTGCAATAAATAAATAATCCAAAAAAATATGGTTTGGTTTTATCTTCTTTGGCTCTTCCGCTATGTCTATATTCAATTTCAATCTTCATTTCTGTTCCTCTTTTTTCCTTGTAAGAACTCTAAGTCATTCCTTTAATTTCATCAGCGAACGTCTCTCTTTGCTGATCTTGCTTTGAGATTTTTTTGCTGTTAACATTTAACATTTAAAAACATTATGTGATGCGATTGCATGATCTTTAGTGTTTCGTTTATTGCTTTGCTTCGTATCTCTGCTAGTCGGTAATGATAATCCAACTAGTTTGTGCAGATCCTGATGTGATGTGATGCGAAGTCTTGTTCTCTTTTTTTCAGTTGATTTGATTTGATCTCTATTTGTATGTTAATGCTTATGTGTAGGGGAATTGGTCCATCGTAATGGAAATGGAAATGGACGGCCTTCACGAAGGTCTTCTTGATATATTTATTTGTTTTCTTTCTTTCTTGCTGTTGTGTTGTGCTCTGAGATGATGTGGTGGTGTGGTCGTGGTGTGGTGCAATACTTGTTTGTTAAGTTGCGGAGTAATTTTATAGAACTGTTTTGTCCGTCTGTCCGTCCATCTGTCAATTATGTGGCTGCAATAACTTTTGAACGGTCCCACCTTTTTGAGTTTCGTTTTCAGAAGTTGATAGAGCAGGTTCTATAAAAGGTCAAGTTCGTTTCAAGGTCAAATAGGCCCGCCGCGGGTTAATCAACTAGGTCAATTTTTGACATGCTTCTACTCGGAAATAAATTATAACTGCGAAAAGTTTATATTTATTACTATTAATGTCTCACTGTGCCATCTACTAAAACCGTTTGGTTACTAAAACTATTTTAGTTCCGTAACCGTTTGTCAATGGTTTATTCTCCTTGTGTTGAGATTAGAGTGGAATGTGTTGTGTGCATAAATGATAAGTTAAATTATTAAGAACGTGACTAATTAATTCTGCAGTGGCCTCTACGCACAAGTGAAACGATGTCGCAGCGTCTGCCAAGGCGACTCAGCGTCGCCTATTTACTACGCAGCCAAATTCAGCCCCAGAAAACGACCCGGACAAAGGGATGATGAAGAGTGTCTGGAGAATTTACATGAAATAGCCCTCCTCAGTCAGCTGAATAGTCCTTATATTATTAGTTTCAAAGATGCCTTCATTTTGGACCAGTTCGTCGTCACCATCATGGAGCTGTAATTAATTTTTAAATTATTAAATTATTTAATGTTTTCAAAATGACTTAAAATGCTTTTTGGGGAATTTTGAGAAAAGATTAAAGAAAAGGCGTTGATACTTTAAATATATTAAGAACTTTCTTGACAATTTCTTTAGAATTTTTTAAATAACAATGAATACTAGCTTTCCAAGAAAGGTTTTTAGTTTTTGGAGTATTTAAGTATTTTTAACAATAGTTAAGACATTTTCATTCTGATTTTTAAAGAAAAAAGCAATTTTATGTGTTAAAACATTTCCTTTATCCTTTTTTCTATTATTTTTCATTTTTTTTTAATATTTAGTGCTCCAGGAGGGGATCTGCAGTCAGTTATTGATGCAGACTTGGTTTTACTGGAGGAAGATGCATCACGCTACGTTTTTCAACTGCTGGAGGCACTTAAGTACATGCACGGAAGACACATCGCCCATTTAGACATTAAGGTACGTCAGATTCCTATTTAAACAAACAGAACTTGTTTCTTAATTTTCCTAATCACTTATTTACATCACTTACTTAATTCAACAATCTTTTTAATCATTTCAGCCTCAGAATTTGCTTTTGATGGGGGAGTTTCCTTCTTGCAACATAAAATTATGTGACTTTGAGATTTCTCGTGTGATTAGTCCCGGAATGGAAATACGAGAAATTCTGGGGACGCCCGACTACGTAGGTAAGAAAAGAGCATCTTCCCTCCCTTCCAGGCATTTTCCTTACTAATTCACATTCAATCAATTCTTATTTATCACCATTCAACCAAATGTGTTATGTAAGACTGTAGACTCATCTTCCCATCTGATAAAAACAAAAAAAATGCGGATTAGCATTACAACACACATTTACTTTGGATAAATAAATATTTGTCTATACCACACTTTTTACAACGAATTTTCTTCTAGGGATTGGATATTTAACATTGAAAATAAATCGTAGAGCTCCAAACGTTAACTATGGTTTAAAGAAATTTCATTTTGGGCTGTTGTCGTCAAATTATCTTTAAAGCAAGCAATTTTTTTTGACACAATTTCCAACTTTTTAGCAAAATCATTAATTTTGCAATAAAAATGCAATTAAAGAATAAATTATTGGTCAATTACGTTTGCAAATAATAACAAACTTTTGTAAATTGGCAAAATCCTAATTCAATGTTGCAAATTAAATTTTTAAGCAAAATTTTTAGCAGATTTCCATTTTGGTATTTTTTCAATGAACAATTTGCAACGAAATAGTTTCCTATTTTTAGTATTATAACAAATTATTTAAAAAACAGATATTAAATTACATTCGCTGTCAAAATGAACAATATATATCCTGACCTTTTTCAGAATACGAAGTATAATTTAATTTACTTGTGTGTGTAGCTCCTGAAGTGTTGCAATACGAGCCTCTGTCTTTGGGCGCGGATATGTGGAGTGTGGGCGTCCTGACTTACGTCCTGTTAACAGGTTTCAGCCCCTTCGGTGGAGATACGGATCAAGAGACATTCAGCAACATCCTTAATGAGCCTATTGATTTCCCTGATGAATTATTCGAAGACGTCAGTCCAGTTGGAGTCGATTTCATCCGAAAATTGGTCGTGAAAAACTCAAGGTAAATATCCCAGCCCCTTTATAGACAAAACTAATTATTTCAAATTATATTATTAAATATCTAGGCAGGAGAAACTGTTTTATACCCACAATCAATAACATGTACTAATAAGACAAGTTTAGCCAATACTTTGTTTCAGTGGCGTAGATAATACGTTTTTAGGATGGGGAATTACAAATTTGATTTAGTATTTTGCAATTAGTTAACAATTTATGTTAGCAACATTATATTTTTCTCCAGATTTTAGAATTTAAATTATAAAGAAATTAAATGCTATACTTTTCACAAGAAAATTAATGCAATTGCGCACACTGTGGCACTTATGCAATGATGTCATTTAAGCATTGTAGACTTTTAGATTCAATTTGTTCAGAAAAAATCACAGTGTCTCATTTTCATTGAAAAATTTCAATTTTCTAAAAAAGTGTCCTTCCAAAAATAATTTAAATAGTAAAAACTAAAAATGTATGTAAATTACCGTCTGGAGATTCCCCTGTACCTAGAACTTTTATTTATTGGTACGGCACTGTGAAATAACACGTACTACAAACTACAAGCCTACCTACCCAGAAGCCCACCTCTATTTTCCTTGTGTAAACAAAATCTTAACAAAGTCAATATTACGTATTTAAATTCTGCAAGGGATAAGTCTGAGTTAATCAAGAATCGAGAGTAAATAGTTGATTTTCCTTGTGTAGAATATTCTAGCAAGATAAATCGTAAATCGACACAAGATTTTGCAATTGCAATCTGTTGATAGATCGATCCACATAATATATCAGTACTACATATTATAATATACTACCTACACGATAAAAAATAAGTTGCTTTGCTAGCAGATCTTGTACAAGATCTTATTACACAACAATATCGAAATCGATTGAAAGATCATTTGGGAGGATAATGGGAAAACAGATTCTCAATTCAATAATAATTTAGTTTTGTACAATGTTTAACGACAGATCTCGTCCTACTGCAATTGAAGCACAAGCCCACGATTGGGTCAAGTCTTGGTCAGCACACAAATCGACAGCCGTCGATCCTCATTCAGAAAATGTTGTTTCCTCCCATCATAATACAACAGGCAGTGGACCTAAGAAAAAATGTAATGAAAAAATAACGTATTTTTATGGAAAAAATCTAAAAATTAAGAAATTGGAATTTGTTTTTACATTTTGTAATTTAAAATTATAGCACCAAGAAAAATAATGGCACTAGCCGGATCCAGTATGGCGTCCGCAAGCGCAAAACGATCTTCCGCCCGCTCTATCCTCCGGGCTTGCAAATCTGCCTACGACCTGAGCAAAATGGATGGACGAACTAAATCCCGGGAGGCGCTAATCGAAAAAATGAAAGTTATCGATGCATCCGGCGGAAATTGGAAACTTAGAAAGAATCTGAGCAAAAGTCGGGAACAGTTATGGGAAAGCAAGGTAACACTTTCGAACAGTCTAGAAAATTTTAAATACAAGATATTTAGCGAAGAAAAATCAAGTTGGTATGTTTTTAAATGTTTTCGTAAATAGATAATAGAATTGGTAAAAGAAAATCTCCAGCTTTCGATTCTATTTTGGAAATAGTCAATTACTATGAATTGTAAATATAATTATTATCGTAATGTAAAATGCCCAATGGTGAAAAAATACTTTTACTTTTGGTATTTTAGATTGAACCTGAAAGGGGTCGAATGTTTGATTTTGCTAAACTGTATATAAAATAATACAAAGCAAAACCATTCTGTAAACACATTCGGAGTAAATACACAGGGTATTACTCAGAAGGTGAGCGATTTGAACCCAGAGCAAGATAACTAGGCAAAATAACTCCTAAAATTAAGTATTGGCTGTCACGTTACTGCTACAAGGCTTCTTCAATTCTTCCAAATGGTTATCTTGCTCTGAAAGCAAAAATCAGCTGTGAACTAAAGTGTAAACTTCCCCCCAAAAGCTATTCCAATTAAATACAATGTAAAACGGCGAATTGAAATGTTTATAAATTAAAAACAGCTTACGCATAGGTCTGCTACAAATAATGCTGGAAATTGGAAAGCTTTCGATGTTCGAGTTTCCCAACTAATCGCTCACCTATTTGGAAAAAAGATTCTAAAACAGATTTCTTCATTGCTTGCTTAAGATCCAGGATCAAAAATATTTTTAGAGCCACATTGGTGGTATTTTACATATGGGATATATTAACACTAGTGGGAAACACGAATTGCAATTTACAATAACGACAGGGCGGGAAAGCACTTTTAGTTTGCTGTTAAAGGCAAAACGAATAAAAATTCATTATTTTTTAATTGCTAATTACTTGATATTTTTTTAATGTTGGCAGATTCAATTATCGAAAAGCTGTGAGAAAATCAACAACAACTTACCCGGTTCGTCCCGTTGGGCCAGCGTTGCCAATTTCCCGAGCCTGGATTTAAACGCAATGAAATCAACGAGCCAGGAATCGGTTTTGAGTGTAATGTCCACATCGACGAATATCGGTCACCAGCAGGAACTCCTCGAACTGACCCAACAGCTGGAGGAGGCGGCGCTGAATTCAAATGCGAACACAGGCCTCCCAATTACCCCCGGGGGCTCCTCACTCTCCGCCTACAATTTCAAAAATTCCTCAGACGAAGATTTCTCTTGTCCTTCCTCCCCTCCAGAATATTCACATCCTGGAAAAGACTCATCTCAATCGCATATTATCCAGCATAATAGTTCTTATCTACTGGAAGACCAGGAACCTCAGAAATCCGTTGCGGAGCTTATAATGACTTTTGGCGGGAGAGTCTCCTCCAAGAAATTAGATTTGAAAAATCAATTCGAACCTATCCTAGAAGTTGACATAAGTGAAGAGCAGCACGTGTCTTTGGGGGAAACATCTGATAACAATAGCACAAGTGGAGCGAGTAATAGCAACAGCATAGGAAATTTAAAATTGGCGGGCTCTGAACACAAGAGCAAGATCTTAGCCAATCAGAATCAAAATCAAAATCAAAATACAACGAAACCAAGTTTTCTCGTTGGGAGTGAAGTTCGCGCGGATCGGTTTATGAATTCTCAAGCAAGTTTCTCCAGCGGGAGCAGCTCCCTTGGGAAAAGCATTGAGAATTCCCATTCAAATTCAAATTCTGGCGCCATTTCCTTAGGAAACCCGACACAAGCTCCTCCCTTAACGATTACGACCCTTAGCACCAAAACAAATTTAAAGGGGATTCTGAAACCGAGTAGTATTAACGAAAGCAGTTTACCTTTCAATTTCAACCCCGGGAGGAGAGGCAGTGTCCCTTCGGGGTGTTTCTCTGTCTCCTCAAAACCCACGATAAGTTCCATTTTAAAACAAAACGACATTTCCGCTAAAGCCATGAGTCAAAGTCTAAAAGACAAAGAAGCGCACGCGCACGATAATAATAAATTCAATTCCAGCTTAAATTCTTTCGATAGCTCCACCTTTCCGAGAAGTTTCAAAAATAATAAAAATCTAAAAGATAAGAAAACGGCGGGAAATCTCGCGCAGAAGAAAAATGCAACACCCGCGAAATCCAAAGTACCCCAGGAGAATAATAACATCATTAATAATAACAATAGCGGGGGTGGGGGCGGGGACCTCGTCGAACAGACTTTAGAAGCCATTGCAAAAGTTCCCGATATCGTCGTTCCCAAATCTTCAATACTTTTACTGAAATCCCCCCAGTTTTCGGAAATTGGGGGCCAAGGTGTTATTCCCACACCTCCCCCTCCCCCTAAGGAGACTCCGTCTACCCCAATTAAAATTAATTTGAAGAAAAAATTAAATTCTAATAATACTAATAGTAATACTAATGGGAAGGCCAATGGGAAGCAGTCGATGAAAACGGGTTTGGGGGGCCAACGTCCCAATTGGGGGTATGTTTGCACGGGGGTTGTCGACCGGGCCAAACAGAGATTCCCTGAAACGGGCCCTAACGCTAGAAATAAATTGAGACGTGGAAGTGTACCTGATTTTTAATGATATCTTAATTTAATTTAATACAGTTTCTATATCTAATCAAGTTCTAGAAAGTATATCACCTGTAATTACAATTATAATTAATAATTACGAATTTTAATAGACGTTTTCAGTTTTTTGTTTTGTTTAAAAGTAAATTAAGGCTGGGCGCTTTATTCTATGCAACTACACATCTACGTTAGTAATTTAATTGCACATTAAAAAATGTTATACTAAATTATATGATCAATTTACCTAACTACTACTATACAGATACCTAATATCCTATTTAAAAGTATTCCTTGTGCGTGCTAATTTTGTTATTGTGATTTTGTGATTGTGCAACGATTATTTAAAATGGTTATAAAATATAATCTGTGTTTATTTACTAGTTTGTAGGAATGTATAGTAATTAGCCAATAATAGACGAGTAATTGTGGGCTGCAAACCTTCTTTTTAATATTTAGCAACCAGTATGCACTGTGTACTTAATAATCATTATAAAAAATAAGTGCAAAAATGTTTCTACGTTTTATCAATGTTGACTGTTGAGATTGACCTATGACATATTGTTATATATGACCTAATTGATTGCGCTTGCGCTTTAAATCGATCCATTTGTAATTTCCGAATGATGTTTGTTCTTTAATAAATTATTTCTGTAAAAATGTCTAAAACTTTTTGGTTTGTCATGAAATTAAATACTGTATTCGGAATCTGATGCAATTCATTGAAATGTATCAAAAATCAAAAATTGTACGACAATTCGTAATATTTTCCATCAAAGAACATGAATTTCAATTTTAATGCGTTTGATTTTGTAGGAATATTGCAATTTTGCACACATCGTGCGTGGGTGTCTTTGTCAAGTAAAGTTGACGTAGATTTATCAAAAAGTGGATTATCATCCAATTAAATACTCTTTTCGGAATCTGACATAATTATCTCGATATGACGAGTCACAAAGTAAAGTATCACAACTCGCCCATTAGATGACTAAATAGCAGTAGAATTTTTATAAGTAAGGGAGAATAGACATCCTATCCCACCAATCACTTGATCTAATTATTCTGATTAGTGTCCCAATTAAAATGCTAACAGAGCACAAATTGAAAATGTCACAGCCACTAACTTTTTCTAAATACTTACATATATCCAGGGTTTGGATTCTGCGGGAGTATTTCAAAATAAATGTAATTTTAGCACACAATAATATTGAATTTGTTAGAGATCATGTTTTTTTCTTCTTCCAAAATTATGACACTTGCATTTTCTCAAATTGCTAAAAATATTTGAAAAATAGTACACAAATCACCTAATCTTGGAAAAATCTTTCACACTATTTTGGCCAGAGCTGTCATTTTTTTAAATGAGCTTCACAATTGTTTTTAAATTTGATAATGAGTTAAAAATGTGTCACAAATTAATATGGAAATACTATTCACTGATATTTTGTCCTCGATTTTAACTGCATAGACAAAGACAATTAGCATTAAAGCGCATGGATCGATTTGCGGTAGGTTGGTTTTGGTACGTCAATGGCAATTAACTCTACTACATAAATTATGTCTTTAATTAACATTAACAAGGACTGCTACGAGGAATTTTGGTATTTTTAGTATAATTTTGAGTGGCATGCTACCTAAATTGGAAACCTCTTTTGTGTACACATTCGGACATGTATTTATAACCCTTAGAGTTAGAGTTGGACGTATTGAGAAATTACTGACACTTAAATACAAAAAGTACAATTTAAATTTAATTATCTTATATCTGCACTATACATATACCTATACCTGGAACTTATTAGTTGATTCCTGTGAAAGCTTTGCTATTTTTACTCTACTCATATCCGATTTCGGATTTCTTAATATTCTCATTTTCAAAGGACACTAAAGATTTACAAACCTTTTTGTCATTTATGAAAAAAAATTTTTATTGAAGAAATGGCCAGTTTGTTATGAAAATTTAGTGTCAGCAATTTTATTGAATATATTATTTTGAGGATTTTGCGAACCATTTTAGCACAGATATTAAATATGGGCACACTAAAAGAATGTACCGACTTCTATTTCAAATATAGTCAAATCTTGAATTGTGGTGTGTGGGATTGTGACGGGAAGAACGATATTATATCTCCTACTAAGCAAAGAAGAAAGAAAATTGTAACGATTTGTGGAATGCTGACATTGGGATTCACAAATATTTACATCGGAGCAATTCTATTGTTGCAAATTTGCGCAGTCAGACCCAACCCAAGTATTAGTCTTGTGGAACTAATATTTTTCCTCCTCTTTCTTATTTTTGGAGTATTTGGATTATCTGTGTCATGGATGCTCTACTCTCATATCGATGAATTTTGTATGATATTTACAAATCTAATATCATATGGGAAACTGTATCGAAGTAAGTAAATATTATTATTTATTTTTTGCAATTTTTTTGCACGAAATAGTAAAAGAAAAAATTCAAAATTTCGTTTTGATTTTAATTATTTCGCCAATTGCATTTTTCATCAATTTATTGCATCCCTAAAGAATATTTTCAATTATTTTCTCAAAAAAGAGAAGCCAACGCTGAGATATTCTTTTCTAAAAACGATTTCAACCATTTCTTTTTCAGATGAGATAATAATGTATTATTTTAAATTATGTAGAAACGTTTCCAAAAGACGCTGATAGGATGGACGCCCAAATGATCACGAAAATAATGGGCTACATTTTCAAATATATTTTCCCCGTTGTCATTTGTTTCCTTCCCATTTTATCCCTATCATTAGTGTTAGCTAAATTAACACTGTTTTCCTGTTTTCTGAAGCTATTTGAGTTAGACGACCTCATTTTAGTTTTCCTTAATGTTCTGATTTTTATTCACCACCTATTGTTTTTATTATTTGGGTTAATGTCCACCATGTTCTTTAATGTATTCTTCTGCGTACATGTTTTTACAAATTTCACTTGGATCCCAAGCATTTCGTATAAAAAACGGATATCTGATGCAGCTGACGTCAAGAAAACATTCTCCGAGTCCAGAAACCTCTACTTGCAGTTGACGATCAATAACCAAAACTGTAACAGAATTTTAAAATTCGTCACGCCATCATACGTTGGGTTGGGTAGCCTTCTTGTTGTCCTGTGCAATTTTGCGACAATCAAAATGTATAAACCTATGGGACTACCCCTTTATTTCTGTGCCCCGTATGTTCTAATTACGGTTGTGACAATAGAAATAACTATCGTTACTCAGTGTGCAAAGTTAAATACAGCTGCACTAGATTTCCTAAATAGTTGGCTTAGGATAACCACAGATGGGATAAAAAGAAGACAATTAGTTGCACTGAGCCCATTGGGAATCGATGTCGGACACTTATTCACTTTTGAAAGAGGGACAGCCACAATGCTGTTGTATGGGGTGCTAAATTACACCCTTACATGTCTTCTGTCTGTGGAAATTTAGATTCATGTGTACCTATATAATTACAAAAATAAATCACATCGATTATCATCGAGTATATCGAGCACAGTAGGCAGTAGGGCAATAATCGATAATAAGGTTGAATATCCACTTAATTTTTTCAAGAAATGGATCTCTAAATACAAAATAGTTTTCCTTATATTGAACGGAAAGACATGTTTATCTTTTTTGAACTCAATGACAATTAATACAGAAAAATGTATAGAGAGTAATTATTAGCTATTAATATTTAATATCTATTTCACTATTTGTATCATCTACCAATCGGTAGGTCATTGATTTCGGTCAAATTTGTATTGCGTATTGTTACGAATTAATTATGTAGCAGATGATATATAAATGATTAAAAAATGTAAGTTTAAAAACTTCCCGATTTAGAGTGAGAATGCCAGCAATGTTACGAAGCCTGAAAAAGTAAAAAAACAAGGATTGTTTTAATTTCTCAGGCTTCGAAACAAGAATAATTTAATTTTTGAAAAATCAGTTGAAGAGTCTTTTTCCTGGGCGCCAAAAACCATGTCAGATAATGGCGCCCATACTTTTTTACCATGATTATGTTAACTTATACTTAAACGCACACATAAAAATTAATAAATTCATACATCAATCATTATATAATACTTAATTACCAGGAATTTCTATAATTATTTAATATGTCGAGTCGAACCATCCTAATTTTAATTCTGTGTTGGCGTATTATTGCATTCCAAACTAAATACCGTACCATACTACATATTACATCTTGTCTTGCCTTACACTTACATACTTATTGATACCATAACTTCTCTATATAGTATTTTCCAAAGGGAGTTTTTTAATCAACCATATTAAAAAGTACATTCTTTTCATCCTTAAAAATTCAAACACTACTTTTGGCATTCAATTAATCGTGATTTGCGCTTTTTTTGGTCCTAGAAAAATGGATACACTGTTTTGATTTAATATCATGAACATTAAATCTTTCAATGCAAATAATAAAAGAAAAAAGAAAATACTATAAAAAATAAAATGCAATAATATATATCCCCTCCCATGTAAATATTACAAAATTATAAAATATAATTAATTACTGTAATAGAAACTATACACAATGTCATGGTATATACTATATTTAGTATAATACAAAATAAGCTGTACAGCATTGTATTTTGTATTACGCAAATACAGATACAATTTTAAATGCGCAATCAACGTTATGACCCAATTGAATGTTCCAACTGGATATTTTGCAATATATTACATCGTAATAATTATTTTGGAGCTTTGCCGCCTGTATAATAATAATTACTCCTCTGCCAATTTAAATAAAGCAAATATTTATTTTATTGTGTTTGATTTCCTTCTAGGTATTTAGTATTTGGGTTTGGGATGAGTCATAGTCACGAGGCGTCTAGAATACATAACAAACCTAGAATAATATTTTGCTTACAAAAGTTACCCAAGTTTTAATTGTATTACCCCCTTCTGTATATTTCTTATTGTTAGCTAACTTATTTATTACATTTATTGCCTTACTCTAATTATTGGGAGGCAATAGATAATTACATATACTTTTAAGAATTGAAAAATGATTGAGACGTCCGTTTTCTTTTTATAAAAGCCGCTGACGCGTGAGATTGTGAAAAGATGATTGATATCCAAAATTATTTGTGTGCACAAGCTGCTTTGCTTACGAGTTTGCCTATACTTACGCAACTAATTACTACTTTTGCAGGAATATTTCTATTTTTTGCAAAGTTAAAAGTTAAACATCAATTTCCAGGTAATTATTGACTTTTGCTTTGATAATAATCGGCGGATAGATAAATAACAATAATAAGTAATTAGATTTTTAATCAGAACCGAAGTCTGATGTCTGATTAAAAAATCTGGAAATAAATGGGAGGGCAGGTTGGGCGTCTGCGTAAGTTGGAAGTTATTTAGATAAAGAAAAATATTTTCTTGAGTCATAATGATATTCAGTAGTTATAATTATAATTACCTGTATTACTATAGGTACTCGGCTTATGTTTGTTATTCCTTATCTGTCTACACGCTAATTACAGTTCACCATTCATACTCCTACACTTGAATAGAGTGATATAATTATTTTAACTGTAATTCCTCTATAACGTAGGTACCTATAGGTTTTTGTTGAGTAACTATCATATAATTTATATAAAAACTTAATACCTATTCACAGTTCACAATAATAAGTATTAGCTCGCCAATTCCAATATTCCATTATCCAACTCAGCTATACAGTTTTAAGGGGCGCCTGTATACAAAAGATACATTTTACTTATTTTTCAACGCTTTTTGACAAAGTAGAGAAAAATTCAAAATTATTGAAGTTAAAACTAAAACAACAAAAAAGATTGACCCTTGCAAAAATGAAGTTGTAAAATTAAATTTCAAAATCCTTACACAATTATTTGAAATTTATTAAATAAAATAAGATAAGTAAAATTATATAAAAATTACACGGGATATATCAATCTAACATTACAAGTGAACACTAAACATTGTACCTTGGAAATCTGCTATTTTGCGGTTCAAGTACAAAGTAAGGCATATGTTGCATTTTTTGAATTTACCGCCGCTTTTAGTATTGTTCATCGTATTTAGGTTAGGTTTTTCAAAATACCCGCCAACTGATTCGCCACTTTTGATTGGTGTGCCACACATGCCTTACTTCAACCCATTTTGCATTAATTTCAGATTTTTAATTTCATTTAGAATTTTTAAATATAAATGTGCTTTCTATAAAGTTGTTAAAACTATTGACCGTACGCTCTAAATAATTTCAAAATCTGAATTTTTCCATCTTTTTCAGGAACAATGTGCTTTTGAAAATCACAAATAAAATGTATTCGCTTTCGCTACACAACAAGCCAGCCTTAACGCAGTTCAACACTTTGGCATGTGAATCAACATTGCGAATATGAATGATAAATAATACTTAGCAATAAATAGATAAGTAATGCAGGTAGCAATTTGGAATCCTTGAGATATCAATATCACTACATGGAAAGTTATACCAGATTGAATCATTTTTTTAATTCTCAGTACAATGGACTTTGACACAACTTATTTGTTTTTCAATCGAAGAAAACGTGCAGACGTAATCTCTAAGCAAATAAATAAGTAGGTTGAAGTTGAACTGATACTAATGATTTCCTCCTCCCGAGTTAAAAAATACTTACGTGCTACCCACCCAAAAGGAAAACCGAACTATGAAAAATAGAATAATTAACATATGACATAAATAATTAAATCTAATAAACCAGCACCGGTGCTCCAATTCTGGTCTGAGCTATCATTCTTTTCAAATAATCAACCAGCCATATGCAAGGTATTTAAGAATAGCAAAGTTTTAAAAATATTATGCGCCTGCATTAGGAATATGCTTAATTGGGTTAATAATTTATTATCATTGGGTAGAAAATTATGGTTTATAATGAATACATTTATAATTCGATTTCTTTAAATGCAATAATAGTTTGTAATTATAACTCTGATACATAATATTGCAATTTAGAACCCTAATAACTTTTTGCTACAGTAATATTTAACTTAAATGATAATTTTGCAATTAAGGCAATATAACTTCAGTTAGGTATAAAATAAGTATCTTGGAGGAATATATTATGCTTTTGTGGTAGCTCAGGGAACTTTAGGAAGTCACGTTCCGTACAAAGTGCACTATTTATCCAATAAACCAGTGCTTGCTCTATTAACTTAATAGCTATGCCAATCTTAGGTATTTAATTATAGCGCAGTAGGGAAATGCCGTAAATTTGCTAAAAATCGATGGCTTATTCTAAAAAGATTTAAATTAACAACAAATGAATGCATCAAATTGTAATTGTAATTATATTATACTGTATCCCAATTTTGTATACCGTAAATAATCGTTTAATTAATTTTTGCTTTTCAAATTTCAGTACAATAGTATTTAGTACACATAATATACATTTATTAGGCTAGGTTTATATATTGAAAATTATTCGCAAATTCATTAGTGGAATATTCCTATGACATCAGCGACTAAAAGTAAGTGAAAGATCTGCTGCTCCATAATATAGTTTTTCCCTTTACCGAGAATACCTTCTAAAGGAAGTATTAGTAAAATCCGTTACATAATAATATAGGAGAATTCCTTTATATATTGTAGGAATCAATTACACATGGAATAACGCATTGTATGTACTACTATTGTATATTATGTATTAGTAAATACTTTATTCCTTTTCCTTACAGTCTGCTTTTGCTCTAAAAGTCAGTTAAACAATCTTGGGAGCTGCCTGACATAAATAAGTAACATAACATGACTAATAATGCTTCAGGTACATAGTATTCTTTGTATAAGGACTGTGACTTAATGTTGCCGTCCAACAAATGAAGTCTGTCCGTGCTGTACTACGTGTTTAGCTTTGTTTTTTGCTTAGCTGAAAGTTACCTTACATATTAAATTTGAAATCGGCCGTGGGCAGACTGTAATATCAATTAAAAAATTTCACAAAATGTCCAAACGTGCAAACCGAAACACAGCGCGGACAGATTTCATTTGTATGGCGGCATCATTATTACCAGCGAAGCTGGATATGGTTTCGTAATGTCCGTCCGTCTGTCTGTCTGTATACAGAAAAACGTCTAAAATATTGGACGGACTTCAACCAAACTTAGCATACATGTTCATTGATGTAACAGGACGGAGGGGAATGAAAATGGTTTAAATCGGACCACCCCAAGGAGTACAGGGGGTACATCATATATTTTATATATATTTTGTAACTTTTAAACCGTTCAACCTTTTTGAACTGTGTTAACGGATTTCAATGCAAGGATAAATTTTACTTTCTCACAATACTCCAACTTATTGGGGCAATGTGAGATTTGACCAAAAACGGACTGTATTATGTGTGTCAATGTGAGATTTGACCAAAAACGGACTTTATTATGTGGGGCAATGTGAGATTTGACCAAAAACGGACTTTATTATGTAGGGCAATGTGAGATTTGACCAAAAACGGACTTTATTATGTGGGGCAATGTGGGATTTGACCAAAAACGGACTTTATTATGTGGGGCAA
>JAQFYC010002857.1:0-23248 GCA_034694165.1 Tomocerus mixtus | reverse complement strand
TTCCCTTCGTTCGTTTAACATACATGTTTATTGTACTATCCATTTATAACCAAACTATCGTCTGCAACGCGAATGCAAATGTGTTGGTAAACATATAATATATGCACATCTTTAAGAAATGGCAATAAGGCTTTTTTTAGATCTATTTCATCTTTCAACATATGTAAATGATACAAACCTTTTCTATAAGTTATAGGTATTAATTTGGTACAGTACACATTATATAAACAATTATTATTATTAATGGCAGATGAATTATCTGTTACAATTATCAACGTAGACTATTTATTGTTTCTGATGAAAATATTGTAAACACTATTTTCGTTAAAAATCAGAATATCTTGGTTGGTTTACTTATTGAAGGCACTAATTCAACAGAGGGATATTGCCCACAGTAAAGGATTAGTAGCAAGAAATAAGAAAGGGGCAAACAACACTTTTAAAGCAAACAGAAACCAAAATGAGGGATTGTGAAATGCGGTATGGCGAAAGGCTTGTATTTACATTTTTGTATTCAAGTGTCATCAGCGAATCAAGTACGTGGTTTGGTGAGAGACAATGACCAAGAACTCGCTAATAATTAAGCAAAAAATGCTGAAAAGAGAAATAATTGTAAAAACTGTAGCCCGAAATGCATATATGGGTAGTTTAGTTAACATTATGGTCATCTACCTCATTTTCCTTGTTAAAAGCGATATTTCATTGACAGAATAGATACACACTTCGCGTAATTCCCATTAAATACCCAGAACGGTAAACAATTGTCTTTTTAATTATCAACATCCTTTGTTTCTCAAATAATTCTCTTATAAAACAAGCATTCTGAATGTTCTAGATCGGAAACAAAATCATAGCTACGTACTGATATAGCTAGGTAGGTTCTTATACTACTTACTACTGTTAGAATGTGCTTCATAATTCAATTCAACAAATGTAAATAGTTATCTTCCACATATATTTTAGAGAACTTAACCCTAAACCCACGAACGTATTAGTATTAGCTTCGAATGAGTTTTGACTGACAAGATGTCATGTCTCGTGCTATTATTGAAAAGAATTAATCTGTAGAGTGTAGACTGACAGGTGAGGATGTACTTATAGGGTGCCAAAGACAACCTTGCCAGTTTACTTGTTCTAAAAAGCTCCTATCTAATAAATACATACTGCATACATAGTATTCTTCTAACCAGTCACCCTACACATAAATAATATGTATTAAAAGCTGAACTCATGTATTGCATGGTGGAAGTTTAAGTTATGTGTTAATGTTGAGTTGTTAAGTTTGCCCATAATCTTTAAGCTGCGTGCGGTTTGGTTACAGCCTTAAATCCTCTGGTTATTACTTACCTTACTTTATGCCATAGTGTGTACTGAACTGACATTACGTGCCATATCTCTCGTTAATAGAAATAACTATCTGTACTTATGGGAGGTGTTCACAAATATCTAGTATGTTCTCATAATAATCAGCCAAAAAGCAATTTGTTTCCCTAAAATATTTTACGAGCACACTTGCTGTGGTGCGGCACTTCTCTCATCTATGTAAAAACGTCTTAAAGCACTGCAATACATATAAATTCTTGTAACAACTTCGATTTCTGCGTAAGTAAATATCTATAGCTTTGATGTGTATTGTACCGATATAATATAAATCATTTTTAAAGGTGGCCATTGGATCTGATATGTTATTTACTTACTTAACTACCCAATGAACAATATTATGAGGATACTTTTGTTCTAAATATGACCATTTTGCATAGCGAAGCGATTCTCTGTAATCTGAAACTATTTAAATGTGTATAGATATGGACAACCTATCCTTGTATGCTGTAAGTAGTAGATATTATGTGTGTTGTGTTCCCTGTCAAATTAACTGTTGAAAATTTGTGTGTGGTTTGGTTTTACTGTGAGTTAACACGGATGAGTTCACAGAATAGAACCTGGTTATTCAGAGACACAGACAATGAATTGCATTTAGCAGACAAACTTTAATTGAACAGGGATAACAAGAGGAGCTACCTACAGGTAATAGCATTGATGTATAAAGCATACATTCATGCACCATCATCATTCATAAAACTATGTGAACGGCATAGTCTCTTTTGCAACGGTTTGTTTAGCCAACTCACTCATTCACGTTATACATAAAGAATTCAATGAAATACTATATACCATACAATTCCAAATGACCATTAAGACATTATTTAGATGTTAAGCCAAGCAAGCCACCTACGAACTCGCTTTATTGCATTTTAGTCAAGTATTCAAGTATATTGCCAATATAAATAGCTGTGTATGTAGAATATCATTGAATTTACATTGAAAATGTGATTGCAGCATTTTCCTAAACATTTATTCAATTGAAACAAAACTAAGACAGAGGCGGATTCTTTTCTTTTAATAAGATATATTATAGAGTTGAAACATACTACACTTACAGTACAATAATAGTTTCTCTTTAACAAGTGGCATTTTTATTTAAGTTTGTTTATCCATTAAAGCACAGCAAAGCTTAAAACGAAGAACAGTTGCAGTTGAGCCAGTTTATTGTATTGGCAGTGTGTTATTGTGTATATATGAGAAAGAAATAGATAATGAGAAGGAAAAGTTTCAAATCGACTCAGTTCACCTCACGAGTGAATTCGGTTTTGTTCTGTTACTCCTCATTCTATTTATTATTATTGTGCTTTATGCACTCCACATACATACAACATACTGCAATTCTCTAATTCTCAATTGTTTGCAACTCAACTATCTCTTCTACATTTACTATAATGAAATGTAATAGTGATCTAACTTGTTTTGCCTTGTCTTGTCTGTTTCTTTCTTTAATGCGTTGTGTTTGTGTTGTTGTTCTTGTGCGTAGGCTTTTGAAACCGCTAATCCCTTTATGTGATACGCTATAGTATGATCAATTATAAATAGCTTTCTGGAGCTTTACGTGCTCATCACACGAGTCGCCTCCACTTAATTCATACTTATACATATTGTGTATTACATACTTGTCATTCTTCGTCAAATAGTGATAATCAGCACCGTTGTGTCTAAAAATGGAATAAAGATACCTCTAGTGCTTTAATAGTTTATCGCAAACAATAAGTATCTAAGTGAAATAGTCTATCTTTAACTTGCTTATTGAAGAATTGTATAACATAGCAATACAATGGAATGCATATATACGATGTACACTTATATCCTTCATAGCCATTTACTAATTCGGTATAATTACATGTTAACCAAGCTGCAAATACGAATCCGATGCAATCTACCTTATATATAGGTATTTTTGCTATGTACATGCAGTGCATAGGTGTATTAAGTAATGTGTACAATGTTTATTTAAATGAAATATGCAATGGAAAAATATTCTGTATTACCTAAGCATAGAAATATTTTATATAATATCATGTTAGTTACTATTACTATACCTATATGCATAATGTATTTATGTACGTACAAGAAAGACAAAAAACATCTCCTTCAGATAGGTATAGGTAAGGGTAGTAATAGTATTTGCATCGGTATTTTGGAAACTGAACTGATGATTTAGGCACCTAAGATATCTTATTAGGTGTTAAGTGGCTCCCAATAGAAAACAATACTCCTCAACTATTTTTAGAATTATTTAATTTTAGATTCCGATTTAGTCATATATCTGTAATGTATGTAAATCAAATCACGGTAGTGCGAAGTTGCGTGCCATGGTCAGTATTCACGGACAATTATGAGCTATAGATAGATTCCCATTGCCGCAATTCGTTAGCAATTTCTGGTCGGTTTCATGAATTATGAATGCGAATATGACTTACGCCCATGTGACAGAGCATTGAGACATGTACTTTATGACATACCGTGCTTAAATGTTGAGTTTTTGCATTCTGGTTTTTACTGCGATAGAGAAGTAAGAGGTATAATTTTGTGTGTACGTTACTGCATGCAAAAACGGATGACGAATGTCGACAAAATTTAGCCATGCTCTTCTCTTTCGATGTAAATTCACCTTCATTGCCCACTATCATTTATGCTGACACTAGATGCATTGTGATTTGTGTATAATACTGGTTTAGAAACTTTATATATATGCACGACTATAAGTAGTGCAGTATTGTGTGTTCATATGCATGTTGTATGTATGCTAAAACATTAGATACAATACAAATTCGGAATCTCATTCTCAATGCACGATTTCTACAAAAATTTAGAATGGTTTGCTTGAAAAGTCAGGATGTTCGTTTAGTTCTGAGTTGACGTGGATCGTGATTAAAATCATCCAGAGCTATCCACTCTTCTCTATTATTATTTCAGTCATTGCTCATTACTGTATGTGTTCTGTACGTCTCACAATTGTTATGTTTGCTTATGTTGCGCTATATTGGTGACTGTCTACTATTTACAGTAGGCACTCACTATACTATGAATGAATGAAGCAAGCAGGTTGACTTTTGTACGTTACATTGTACGCTATGAATTGAAAAGGACGGACAGAGGTTGATGGAAAGGAACTGAAGAGAAAGAAAGGTATCCCTTGTGTATACTTAACTTTGAAATGATTAGGATGTTGAACAAAAACGCTACAGTGTGCAATAAGTAGGAAAGAGTATTATAATATTAAGCATTGCATTGTGGGTATATTTATTTAGAAGATGAGTTAACTAAACTAACGAAAAGTAAGGTTACCTAGGTGGGTTAGGTATAATTTCTAATAATATTATAGAGGTTTTAAGAGCTACTTCCGTAGATGGTAAGCTGGTGAATATCTGTTTGGTGGATTGGATTTACACGAGATGAGAGAGGATCTGAATGAATGAAATGACAGCACATATACATGCATATTATGGTATAAGTACGTTATAAATACACTAAACTACATTACATACTACATACATTCAGTGGCCAAGCAAAATAATTTCAAGTCAAGCCAAGCCACCTGCCTTATTGCATACCTGTGCTGTGGCGGTTAGTGTGTGTGTGAGTAGGCAAATATTATTTTGAACATCCTGGTTATACATTGCCTGATGAACACTTATTCCCCAGCCTTCTACTATTTAGGTGTATTGTACATTGTACATGGCTATATGTAACATTGGTGTACATAAATCTATTGTTATTTCATTTTATTTAGCTTATTGTTAGAAAAAATGTAAGTTTATAGAATGCTAAATGGAGCAGTGGCAGCCGACTTTTGTAAATGTAATGAACAATGATTATTCAGGTGCATATTGGTGATGGTGACCACATTTTGACTTGACAGCGTATCCTACCGCATAGTAGATATATATTGTTATGGTGTACCATCTAGCTTTGAAATAGCAGTCATATCATAATAATTACTGTAGTATCTGTATGTGCGCTGTAATCTTGTGTACATTACATTAAGGTAGTTTCACTTAAAATGTGTCGTAGTTTATTATGTATTCCTCCAATAACATTTTTTACATGTTTATAATGAAGATTGTAATTTGTAACTAGAATAAGGGTATGTCTTATAGCTTATGCATGTCGGCTACATGAATTCGTTGGACATTTTACGTAATAGAAAGGAACTGCAAAGTAAATTATTTAGATCAACCAACCTTACCTTGTCCTTCCTGTACATATTCTTGTGTATATTTACGTAGCTATATTTAGTGAATTATTGTGACATGTTAATTGCAATGTACGCACGTACCTATCGTACATTGATATGTGCACTAATTTATTTTTAGCCTTATGTAGATAGAAAGTTAGCAAGAAAAGATTCTCTGTAGGATACTCACAGCTTGCTTGCCACTGTGTTTGTAATTTGTGACCATACATAGCATTTGGATACCAAAACAGACTACTATACAATACATACTACAGATATAAGGTAGAATAAGTTTAAGAAAAATAATTATTGTTAAGGGTGAGACCTGGTTTGTAGTAGCAATTTCAGTTAGTGTGTTGTTTAATGATGTCGATCATGAGTAGTATTTATGTATCTGACGATGAGCTCGTGAGCAAGCCAAAGGAAATGAAGGGGATATGAATTGTAAATAGTATTTTGTGTTTAGGATCTAATTTCGAGAAGGTTAAGTATTCACAATGTTAAGTATCTGTTAGTTCTATCCCAACTAGTTACTTAGCATTTATTGCATTGCTATAGCAAGTGTCTGTATTCTGTATATAGACTTTATAGATTCTGGTATTTAATATAGGTACTACTATCTATAATGAATGTCTAGTTTGTCCAAACTAACTACAAATACCATTAGTTGTAACATAATATCGTAATACTTTCTGATAATGTGATGTGTTATTATCAAATGGGCATGACTGAACACTAACATACTATCTGTCCATATTATATGGTTCATTCCCAGTTTATTATTAGGAGTAAATTGGAGTTGTGTTGTGTACCTATATTTCTGTATTTGGTATACGGTACTGGATGATGTGATCCCTAAAATGTGTAATGAGTTTGGTGTGGGGTAGAATGTAGAAGCATGGTCAGGCAGGCCTCCAGTCCAGACTAAATGATGTCTTGTTTGTAGAAGTGCCTAGGGTCTCAATTAGACGACATTATTGGTGGACTGGGGCAATAGAGATGATAGTGACAATGGACGAGTAGGTGGGTGTCCACATTCGGAGCCGAGAGACCCTTAATCATTGACGGAGTGGAAGATACAACGAGATAAATGGTTTTGGGGGACTTATGGAAAGGCAGAGTATCCAATCCTCGCCACGTGATAGGGTTGGAGTTGGGATTATTGTGAAACCAAGCAAGTCAAAGCTTAACCAAAGCCAAGTGGGTCTCTTTCAATACACTACGTGCAATACCTCATAATACTTGAATGTTAGATAGACTTACAGTGAAGTCAGCTTCTAGATAATATGTACTACAGATATGTATGTTCATGAAATAGTATTAAGGATCTTTACAAATGCAAATGCATAAAAATACTACACCTTATTATACCCTATACCTACTGATGTATTTATTTGGGTGTATTTTTACTACTTTCAGAAGAAATGATGAGAAGATCTGTAGAAACAGTGTAGGGTATAAAATACACAGACTCACACCTAATGCATATTCAGTTACATACATATTTTATGTGGTTATTATGATGGTAGTGAGTTGAGTTGTGTATTTATACGAGTTAAGTATATATTAGTACATAGTTGAATGAAGTGAGACAAGGCAATGGCAATGTATGTGAATGTATTGTCGATTAAAGTTGGTTGTTGGTTTGCTGATGATGCTATGCTACTATGGTTAGTTTAGTCCATAGTCCACAGTATTACATATTACTGCTTGGATGAATTCATCCACCATGTCAGGATACGACTACGTCTACACACCAATACACAAGAGTACAGCATACAATACCACGAGAGAGGAATGACGATGACGAACGTGCCGCAGGAGGCGAGGGTGATTGTTAAGCTGGAGTGAGCCATATACATACATATGTACATACTGTACTTACATAGTTAGTTTTAGTTAGTTAGAGTTACCTATCCTTTCCTGTGAGCAGTTGGTCTTGGTCTCTAGCCGTGTTTGCGATCTGTTCTGGCTCTGCTCTATTCTGTTCCACTGGCACTGCAGCTTCTGTGGAGGGTCCGACCTTACCAAAAACACAGTAGGGAATCTTATCTCACTCTTTCCTTACTTCCAAATAGACACATCCAAGGACCCAGCCTGTCCTGTCCTGCCTTGCCCTGCCTGCCTGGCCAAGTCAAACTTAAATCTAACTGCTTGCTTGATTGTTGCACTGCATCAGATCCCAGTTAGAAGTTAGACAGTCACAAGACAACAGTACATATAGATACACTACTTCATTTCAGAATATCACATCACTATTTTTGATCGATTGACCTGTTGTAAAGACTTTGTCCATTGTTCTCTCCGGATTTTTTCTTTATTCCACTTAGCATGTTCTTCCCATGTGTGTGTGGGTGAGTCAAGCTAAAGTCAAGTCAAATCTAACATACATAGCGTAAGAGAACTTTAGTTTCAGTTCAGCTGTGTCCTCTGGGTGAGTTGAGTGTGTGACAAAATTCGTAGTTCTCTACAAGTACATATGTACGTACTACTCACTTAATATACACAAATCCATACACTTTACGCTATAAATAATCAACTTGACTTGTCTGTTTTCGTCCTCTCTTATTACAATACCATAATACCACACACCAGACGAGACGAGACCAAACCAGTGATAATATTTGTTTGTATCTTTCATATACATACGTTCAACGTTCCAGCAGTTGTCTTCTTGTCTTGTCTCCATTAATACAAAGGGACACAACACGTATCTTATCACTTGTGTTTCCAATTCTGCTTATATCACATAAAGTTAAGTCGTAAACGTTGCTAGTAAAAACAATTCTTCGATATAATTGCTGACTTACTTATGATTAGTCACCATAGTGTCAATCTGGTTGAAATTGAAGCTCTATACTGTACTCTCTGCTATGTAGTAAAAACTTACTAATTACATTCTACACACAAGTGGATTGAATTGAATTGAGTATTGTTATTGTATAGTATGTTAGTGCTAAAACAGTAGCATAATTGCCTTGTTTGCAAAAAATCGAGATTATTTGTCTGAGTGAGACATATGCGTCTTGAAGGAGTCGCAAAGCTTTGCGTGTAAGTACAAGTACAACTGTTCGCCAAGAAAATACTCCTGCTCTGGAAGTTTGCACTTTGCAACAAGTGGAACTCATATAAACTGCATGTATCATCATCTCACTACATAACATTGCGCACAATCTGCTTCGGTTATGTAAAGCTATCCCTCTGTTCCAGTTACACTTCTTGTTACATATATTACGTTGACTTGAATTGAGATGTGAATGTGACTAGTACATTTTTATATTCGCAATATTATAAGATTACTCACTCCTACATACATTCCTATTGTAGGTTGATGTTGATACTTACAAAATACTGATATTTAGGCAAAACTGTTCTCTGTGTACTTACTTTTCCACATTTTTACATTGACAAATATTATTGTGGGTAATGCGATACATAAGCAAACTTATCGAAGTGATGAAGTCGCCTTGTCGGCATCTTCTTTAGAATAATTATGTTGTTCAAGGGAAATAGCAGCAAATTGGAACTGTTGATTGAAAAGATTCAAGCTAATAAGGAAACCACAGGTTGGATACTTTTTTATGAACTATAAATATATGATAAGTATACAATGCTACTTTTAATGTCTATATCTACTTACTATACAATTATTTTCCTCTAATATCTCAATCTACACTAATACATATAATGTATGGGGGGGTATGTAAAGCGTGTCTGTTTTTAAGCATACCAAACGATAATAATGTTATAGTTCGAGGAAGGTGAACCCACAAACGTGTTATACAGGCAATTAGTAGTAAGAAGTACACAGCCTGTTACATACCCGTTCAGGTGAAAACGTGCTGCTTAAGGTATATATTTAGATATACCAGACACCCGGACAATTAGGAGAAATTCCTTTATTACTTACTTTTTATTACACTATAATACAGTGAGTATTTGCAATAGAGCAATTACATATCTTCGAAGTATAGTTATACCGATTTTTCCTAGTTGTACTATACACTTCAGGCTAGATGTTCATGTAACATTTATAGTTACTGGATGAACAATTGTTGGTTTGGGCTTCATTGTTTTTATGTCATAATTCATTTTCACCCAATGCTTTGATAGTTATATGTAGTTACAATTTTAAATGGATTATTGTGGTTAACCAACGTGTCAGGTGACAAGAATTGAAATTTGATGATGAGGAAAGATATAATAACTGTAAAGAAAAACAAATGGAATAGGTTGGTTAGAGATATTGAGATTTCATGGTTTGGTTATAGTTATGACTATGACATTGCCATGGGCAGACGATTTGCGTTGTAGTCGAAGCACGAAAGTTGTTATATGATAACTGATTGATAATATAATACGAATTATGTATCTACTAGTAAACCAGCATGTGTTAAGGGACTTATTGGCTCACCGAAGCAAGGTGCATGTACACATAAACGTAATATAACACTTAAGGTCTACTTTTTTATAGTTAATCCACCAAAATATTGTTACCCACGTATGTAATACATAACAACAGACATACATACACTACATACAGCACACACAAAGTCAGATTATTTTCAAAAGGGAATAATTCTATATGCTTGGAATATGATTACTGATGCGGAAATGATGGATTGTGTTGACAGATACGCTAGGGACGGACCCAAGTTTATCTTGGAATTCGGAGACGGCTGACGAAGACCAAAACTCATTGTCGCCAAGTTCATGTGCGACACCCAACAGCGTGACCACAGAAGGGAATGATACAGAGGTCACTTTTACTATTGGACCAACTGAGTCTACTCCTTACGCTTGTCAGTTTTGTGAAAAAGCATTTCCTCGACTTTCCTATCTTAAGAAGCACGAACAGGTAAATATCATTTATTGTTTTCAAGAAACTGTAGAATATTTAATAGCATTCAGTCTGTCGTAGATAAATAGATCCTAGACATACAGATATTTCTCTACGCAGTTACTAACTAAGTTTAGTTCAGATGTACTACAATGTGTGTAAATGTGAGGAAGATCGATCACTCAATTTTACTGTCTCCAAGAATCAATCATATCATCATCACCCATCTACATTTCTACAAATACTCCTCTCCTAGTAGCTTTAGCTCTCTTAAGATACAAAATACAAGTCAAACGACTGATACATAACATATAGTCCAGGCCACACCAGAACCAGAAATGATTAATGGTATCAAAAAGGTAAGAAAGGAAGACAAATAAGAGACTGTGAAATATTCTGACAAGTTGTCGCCTCAAAGTTAAAAGAAGTCCCATATTTCTTGAGAATAGATAATAAATAACTACTAAATCTATGAACAAATATTCTATAGCTTTATGAACTACTGTGCTACATACATATTATAAATGACTTCGTGGGGCATTTCAGATAAGGTGCTATCACATGAGGAAGTTTTAGCTCAGTAAACACTACAGTACATACACAGCCCCACACGGATTAGAGAAATGTGTTATCTATAAGGCTGGATAGCTTAAGTTAGGTTAACAAAGGATCCTTACTTTAATACAGCACAGTAGCCAGCAATTCTACTGAAAAATAAGAAATTGTCTTACAGATGGTAGACTTTTCTATCTCTGTATCAGTAAATATTATAGTATCTTTGATTTTCATATGCCCCAAACGATTTTAGTTATGATTCCAAAGTTTGATAAGTGTGGTAGTAGTGGGCAACTAACAATAAGGACACTCGAAGTCTGTTGGTGATGAGATGAGCGAGACCCTTTTCAGTTTGTCTATCTTCTTATGTTAACATTATTATCTGCATAGGTAGACCTGCTTGAGGGTCAAAGACAAATAGTAGTTATGCCTGATACTATCCTGGCTTGCCCTTGTTCTTATTATTTCTCGATAATATTCATCAGACAGACATTCACAAAGTTTATGATTGTGGGATGCGAGTGAGTGACTCAGACTCATTGTGTTGTGTCAAGTCAAATCAAGTCAAGTCAACTAAAAACGAATTGGGATAGGAAAGGAGAGATATGCGACACATACTTCAACGCTAATACTAACAAGTACCTTACAATAGTTACAAGTATTGGGAGACTGCAATAAAATATGAGCTAACTGGAATAAACATTTGATTTTGATGACTAGGCAATGTTTTCACAGAACGAGACTTTCCTATTGACGTTGTTGGCTTTGGATTGTGTTTGCGGCTTGAAATATAAAAATGTTTTCCTGGTTTTTATTAACCTTATTAGTTAGTGTGACACAAATTGTGAACTTCTAAACTTCCAAATAGATAATAAAATTAAGTATGATACAAAGGATACTGGATGTTCATGTTCATGTTCACGACACCCACCCTTCGGCTAGCAGCAATAAAGTCTAAACTAACTCATGTAATTATGATTGTCCATTGTCGCATGACTGGACTTGACTTTGACTTGACCTAAAAGTTACACATTTGTACAAATAGGTCCTAATTACACAAGGAAGCTAGATAGATAATTTCCTGTCTCTTCCTTATTGCGCCTATGTCTTTGATATCAGCGGCAGAAAGTAATCAAGTTAATAACATTAGTTGGGACAACAATGGTATATACAATTTATAATCGATTTTGTGTATATTTAGAATTCATAGTGAATATTATGTAGGTATATAAGCATTTATGTAAGTAGTATGTATGTATGTATTTAGTTTTAAAAGATTGTATTCTATTTAACAGTAAGTCTCACTCGCATTTGGTTTGTAAGTGCAAAGTAAAGTAAATGTCATGTTTTTGGTTTCCTATTTTTCTAGAGTCACAGCGACCAAATGCCATTCAAGTGCGACTTTTGTCAGCGTCTGTTCAAACACAAGAGAAGTCGTGATCGACATGTCAAATTACACACGGGTGACAAAAAGTATCGCTGCCCACACTGTGAATCTGCCTTCTCCAGAAGGTTTGTCTCCTCTTTTCCCTTTTATTCGCATTTCGCAAGGACAGTAGATAGTGGATACTTAACATTTACGTTAGTGTTAGTATTTAGCTTCAAGCATTTCATGTCATGCCTTGCAACAGTTAGTGCAATGTAGCGTAGTATTTATATGTTCATATGTACGTAGGTACCTAAGTAGTAAGTAGTAACCTAGGAGTACTTAAAGCATAGTATCTTATCATTCTCATCCAATTCAATTATCTTCAACTTCTGTCTTGCCTCGTTCCTTTTCTGAGAACCCTACTTCCTGTTGTCTATATAGAGCTTCTTAGTTCTCACACACATATTTACTTACTACCAAAACCCAACAAAATAAACTATATCCCTGTTTAAGTAGCAATAGCAAGGAAAGCTACTATCTCTTACTAACTTACTATTTAATAACTAATATAAATATAAATACACCAAATGCTTATACAACTCTAGTAGCTATCGCTTTATTGTCAACCTAACTGACTCTGACAGTGAGAATCACTTGACTTTAGTTCTCTCTTTTCTACTCCTTGATTATTTCGTTTTCCTATCGGCGACAATTAGTCATGTCAGCTTGTGTCCACTTTGTTTTTACTTGGCTTACTTTGGTTTAGGTACACTCATTTGTGGGGAGGCTGACGATTCCATATAACCGCATAAGTATTTGGCTTATAGACAGAATGTAATACAGCTTGCCTCTGCTCTATCATCATACTGCTTGCCTTTCCCTTGTCAAGTTAACTATAATTTCCCCAATTACATACTTACTCTTGGACAGATAATTAATTTCGCTATATTCTGTACGCTTCCCTTATAGCGATCACTTAAAGATTCATATGAAGACTCATGACCACCAAAAACCGTACCAATGCGTGATATGCAATCGTGGCTACAATACTGCAGCCGCTCTCACCTCCCACATGCAAAACCATAAAAAAGAATCTATACATAGCTCACCAAGTCCAGGACCGTTTCGTTGTCTCCAATGCACTGGAACATTTCTCACCGGAGAGGAACTACAGGTAAACTTGTTAATTGCTTACTTACAGGAAAAGAGAATATTAAATAATATGAGGCTAGGCTAACGATAAGTAATTAGGGATTATGCACGTCATTTTTGTGTTACTGACTTTAGATAAAGAGCTGTGCCGCGATTAGGAAATTAGTAGTAAGATAAACTGCATTACTTTACTACAACGATAAAACTGCATTCATGTGTATAGTTAATGGTAATTCATGTAGCTTCACCCATAATTAACTTGATGTGAATTTTACTTAACCAATGCATAATAAGTAGTTGCATTATTAAACGTTATGCGCTAATGTTACCTGTTCAGTCAGATATCAGTAGTTTTAGTTTTGGTAATGTTGTGGTAGTTGAATGAACGAAGAAGAATAATTAATGTGTTATTAACTGTCCAACAGTAATAGCTAATTGTTTTTCATTTGGAGGAAGATTTCATCTGATAATTATAAAGGGTGTAAGTAACCTACTGTACTTATTAACATAGGTATTAAGCTGTTTATTGTACTTATGGGTAGCCAAATGCAACTTAAGCTAAGATTATGACTTTAGCCATGCATTGATAAGAAATTTTAGATGAGAAGTAGTACATCTTCTGAGCTGAGATCGGATATGCTACATATCTAAATGAATTTAGATAGGTACACTATTATATACTAATATTATGTAGAGAAAGACGAGTTAAGAAGGTGTAGTAGACAATTACAGGTAGGTAACCTAATATAAATGGGATTGTTGTGGGATATAAGATGTTGTGTAGCTGTGAAAGACTATTATTACCGTTCCGTATGTGACTATGTAATTTATGCCTTTGATTGTGCAGGCCCACGTTTCACACCACCATCGACCAATTAGTTCGTCAACCCCAGAGAAGCTTGAAGGTGGAAATGGTAAGAGACTCGGTGGCTCTCCAAAGACCCCTTCTTCATCTCCTTCATCCCGAATCCGAAACGCGGATTTGGATCATCCATCTTCCCGTCTCATGATTCCCTTCCCACTGACGAAACTGGCCTGCATTTACTGTACGAAGGATTCCTTCACTACGATGGAGGCTCTGCAACTTCATGTCCAAGCAATGCACGGTAATTCATTTCTCTAACATTATTAATTACACTTCTTCTCTTTAATCTCTTCTCCTGTTTTACACAATGAACGAATGAACCGCTGTGTGTGGCGGTGTGTGGACTGTGTGCGTGTGGTGTGATGTTAATGTGATCTCATCCTATTTAACTAAATAGTAGTTCCTCTGTTTAGGTTTAGAGTTTAGTGTTATTCAGTTCAGCTTCTTATTCTTGGCTAACTCATCTGACTCACTCATTCACTTGACATGACAGTTAGATCTCTATTTAATTACTGCAGTCCAATACATATGTATACATACATATAGTATGTAGGTACTAATGTAACGATGTAATGATGCCTCAATCATTTCCTACTTCTACTTGTGAGATTAAATTAGACTTCACACCTGTGCTACCATTCATTCTAATATCAATTGTATTCTTGGACAATACATTTACCTTTGTATGGACTCAGAGACCACTCGCACTCACATTTAAATGTGTAACATCACAGAAAGATTAGTACATTAGTAATTACTTCGTTAATCTCATGTACAAACTAATTTTACTGTATTATTTCCTTCAAATAAAATGTGAAGTTATTCACCTGGAATGGTTTGGTCATATCATAGATCAAATTAAATTAATCCATATGATGCAGATTGAGACTTTTGACTTTGACTGTACCTAAGTCATTTAAATAGCTTCAGTATTATTTTTCGATAAAGTCATTAGCTTAATGTGAGTAATTATTAATGAGGTCTAATGAAAGAAGTGTGATTGACTAGCCAATTTAAATCTTAGAGTATGCCAAGTTTGCATGTATATTGTATACAGTATATCGTTTAACTTCTCGAGTGGGTTTGCCAGTCATTCAGTTAGCAGCTAATAGAAAACGCAACTTAATTAAGGGCTTACGACAACGATTGTTGTCTAACTAATATTCAAGGCAAATGGTATGCCAATACAGTAATATTAGTCAATACTGTATTACAAGATAAATATTATGATATTCTGCTATTTATGCCTTAATTTGTTCAAGGAAGATTTGTGGTGAACATGAATATTATAATTATTATTTTGATTTCATCCCGATTTTTGTAAAATATCTGTATCTGTAGTATCAGTTAATAATTGAAAATCTGTAACACAGAAATGGTTATGTGACGACTATACTTGACATGACACATTGCAACTTACAATTAAAACATACAATACACAATCTACCAATGAAGGGGTTAACGCGGACTTCACACTATTCACACTTTAAGTTGGTGTAATTGTTGTGATATTGCCCAAAGTAGTAAGTTCATTTTGGCAATTCCAGTCTAAAATCACGCACCTACGGAAGTAGATAATAATAGGGTATAGTAGTACAATGTGTATACATTGTGTATGTTCTCCTAAAATAAATTATAAGTAAATACATAGTTAACTCAATGGAATAAGTGGTTATGATATGAATATGAATGAACTATTGTATAAAAATGTTTACTGAAATGATACTCATTATTTATGTTTGTTGAATTGTGTTGCTTTAGGTCCGTTGTTGAATGGGGATTTGGGTGAAAGTCCACTTCATATGTCACCGATCGAAACGCATTCGAGTACATCACCATCTGACTGTATCTCATCAGTGGGACATTTAGCCTGCAATTTTTGCACAATGAAGTTTCCTAATCTGAATTCATTACACAAACACGCAATGAGTGTCCATAGTCTGTCCGGTTACCTTCAAGCCAAAGCAAAAGAGAACGCCTTCTGTGCTCAATGTGCCATTGCCTTTCCTAATAGCATTGCGTATGCTGAGCACTTTCTCATATTCCACGCCAATCCTCATCCTCACCATCGAAAACCTGTACAGGTAATTTTATTTCAAAACATTTACTTCATCCTACAAACATGGTCTTTAATAAAAAGACATTCAATGATAATGAGATGAAAATGCATTAAATTATCTACTAAAGGCTGTATGTAAAAATATTTTGCAATTGTGCAAGTTAATTTTGTCCACCGTACTTAAAACTTAAGATATTATTTGGAATATAGTATATACAGATATTATGTAAGTTTAGTTACTTACTTAGCACTTACAATTTCAGCTCTCAACAGCCATGCAGTATTTAGCTTAATCGTATGATGTAGGGTGGATAAAGATACCTGAAGTAGTGAGGCATATCATGTAGCATTATAAGTAGAGTGAGGAAAAGCAGAAAATTAACTAAAGCATGATGTTCCAATCAACAGGTGTGCTCACCTGAGCCCCCACAAGTGAAGCCGACAGATTTAAGCAAGAAGAACAAAGCGGACTCTGGATCATCATCCTCTGGTGCTGGGCTCATCATTCCGGCAAAAAAGATAAAAAGGGAAGATGACGATAATCACTGCGGCTCCAAAGCACCTTCAGTAGCTGCCCCTATGCTTAGCAACCCTGCAATCTCCTTTGGACCTCACAGTCTCCTTTGTAATCAATGCAACGCCGGATTCCCAGACTTTGAATCCTTCCGAACTCATCTGAAAAGTCATCTGGAGGAGGTGGTACACAAATTCGTCTGTGAAGAGTGTGAAAGTGAGTTTGCTACGGAGGAGCAACTTGAGAATCATGCTATGGCCCATTATCTCACAACCACAACAGAATATGGGTGCCAAAGTTGTCTCAAACTCTTCGGCAAGCCTGATGAACTTCAAAAGCACTTGATGGACATTCATGCACATCATCTCTACCGGTGTGCCCTATGTAAGGAAATGTTTGATTCCAAGGTCTCCATTCAAGTCCATTTTGCAGTCAAGCACAGTAATGAGTGCAAGTTGTTCAGATGTACCTCTTGTACAACCATCTTCCGCTCTGAAATAGAATTCCAGGTAAATATTCCTACATTTTCATTTTACACGTATTTGTTTTTGTGTATACAATGCCTTAGTTAGTTTCATATTTAAAGCAGTCCTTTTTGTAATAAATGCCTACTCAAGTATAATAGCATTCTAATACAATGAGTCAGGTATTCCTGCACAATTACACGATTGTAGAGATAAACGTGAATGAAAAATGAAAATTCTAGAGCATTGTATATTTTTAATGAGTTTGAAAACTATATGGGCCTGTATAATTTCTCCGTTCGTGCCTATAGTTATGGTCTATCTATAGTACATCTCTGTTGCGGTTCACAATAACATATTTTTTAATCCACTGGAATGAATACAGTAATTTAACATTTATGCATGTTTTATGTGTTGATTTAGGTGCACGTGAAAATGGCTCATTTGAGGAAGTTGTCTCCATACAGATGCCTATTGTGCAGTGCTTCATTTGGCAATGAGCTAGATCTCCAATTTCACCTGAGCACACATCAGAAGCAATTCCGCTGTAAAATGTGTGACGAGGCTTTCCATGTGGAATTTCTTTTGGATAAACATATGCAGACCCACCACTCATCAGTCATAAATGGAGATGGTGATGCGACCCCCTCGAATCACGCAACTCCCAACAACAATACAAAGTCCAGCAAAAAAGGAAGTGGCTCATCTGGCCTAGGAAAAGGTAAAGAGTTGAAGTGTGACATTTGTGACAAGTCTATCGTCAGTGAGTCGGAACTGACAAGCCATCGCAAACTAGTCCATCATATCTCAACTAGTATGAACAACTCCTCAGCCAACTCAAACTCAGATCGAAATTGTGGAGGAAACAGTAGTTCTACCAAGGCAGGTCATCACAAATCCACTCACAATAACAGTCACAGTGCTAACAACACAGGAGGTGGTCACACTCTGAGTCTTCATTGTGCTTATTGCAATGAGAACTGCAAGAGTCGATCTGATTTAGAGAACCACATGAAAACCCATCAGATCGTCTCATCAGGGAAGCATAAATGCAATATTTGTGACGAGGTTTTACCAACTGCCACTCTCCTCGCAGAACACAAGCTCACCCATTGTAAAGTAATATCAGGGAGTTTATGCACTGGTTGCAAACTAAATATCATCTCCGAAGAGCAATTCTACACGCATATGAAACAACATAGTCCGAACAACGGTGGAAATAATGGTACAACCAGCAATAGCTCAGTCCAGGTCCAACTTCCAATGCCGTGCATTGTGTGCAGGCAAACTTTGATGACAGACATAGAAATTCAGATGCATGCGAGATTCCATACGAAACAATACGAGTCATCCAATAATGGAACCCTCGGCAGTGGGAGCAATACTAACGCAATGCAATCTTCCATCCAGTGCTGTATCTGCTTTCGACACGAGGATGCTAAGTCAAGGTTCGTGCTCAATGGCCTGTCGAGTGGTGTGCAAACGTTTCTCTGTCAAGATTGCTATAGAAAAGGTGCTTTAACAAACTCTCCCAAAACTTCCCCCCAGCATCCTCATCGTGATACCAATAGAGAACGCGATCCGGTTAAATATTCCGACTCAAAATACGAAGAGTCCAAGGGCAAAGGAACTTCCAACAACAATAATAACAATAATAATAGACGCACCTACCAATGTATTAAATGTCAGATGAGTTTTGTCAGCGAAGAGGAGATCCAGTCTCATGTCGCATCCCATCTCATGAACGAGGGTTCTAATCACGAATGTCACCTATGCAGTCATGTCTTCTTTGATTCACCCCTTAAACTCCAGTGTCACCTAATCGAACACACATTTGAAGGATGCTCGTCTTTCACTTGCTACATGTGCTCCGCTGTTTTCACGACAGCGACAGGTCTTCAAACACACATGCTGGAACATGGGCTTCATACCCGTCCTTATGATTGTAGCCATTGTCACCTCAAGTTCTTTTTTAGAGCCGAGTTGGAGAATCATATGGTCTCTCATGAGCAATTGAAACAAGCAATTCTTGAAACTTATCCTCCTACATCCACTCCAAACGACTATAGCAAATGCGTTCTCAATTTGACTCAGGACGCTATTGGGAGTAGGATGAGCCATGGGAGGAAAACCAGTTCCGTCGGCAGTAATACAAATAGCAATGGTCATAATAATAATAATAATAATATGAAACCGAAAAAGTTTTTCTATCGATCTGATGACTCGGACGAGGAGATGGAATCAGCCGTCTCCATCAAAAAAGAAGAGAAGCGTGACTACGAACAAATAAGTCCTTCTCGCATCAATGGTGATGGAAGCTCCATATCTGATGAATCTTTTGATGATAGAAATAAACTTAGGAAAACGCCCCTGCAAGACAGACAGGACTTTGATGACATCGACGATCATGTTAATGGAAGAGCTGATAAGGTGAAGCATGAATCCGATCGTGACTCTTCTTAGGCTCGCTCATTCCATTCCATCCCTCTAAAGTGTCAAATTTATGTCATTTCCACCTTTATACCAATATTCTACCTAAAGCATTAATAAACACTATATACACATGTACTTGTAAGGTACCTACCCATACATAACATTTACATTACATTTTATTAGTACAACGTATTCCACATTCGTAAATAATGTGAGTGAACAAATATCTCTTTGAGAACGGAGAACGTACCTACATGTAAAATGTATATCTACTCTTCTTCTACAATATTATATGCTGTTGTATTATAAAACTGTAACTGTACACTGAAATGTGAAAAATATTACTAAATCGAACCTAAGATATCGCTTCCTAAAAGTGTAGACTGTAGATTAATACCCTACTACCTTATCATCCTAATAAATATGTATGTATATTTCCCAGTGTGTACGTCTGTATATAGCCTAGAATAGAATGTAATGCTATTATGTTAAAGTAGATGAAAATTTAGTAAGTACAATATAGTATGTGCAGTACACATAGGACAACCGTATTTAGGCTACACCTCATGAATTATCTGTAGTTTTCAAAATGATAAGGAAAACTAATGCCTATACAAATTATTATATTGCTGATGAATGGTAAGGTTTTTTACTGACATTCGTTGCTTTAAATGAAGAAAATTATTGAGGTGAGATATGCATAATGTCCTACTGCTACCTTTATTCCTATGTCAAATTCAGTATGGTTAGTAGTTGGTACTTTAGTACTGCACGTTTCCTTATGTTGGCTTATGTCTAAGCAAAGGACAGATAAGTCAGTTATTCATATTGTTCAAGGTTATACAATTGCATTTCCAATTATTTTGCATACCTAAACACAATATACTGACACGTAATATGTTATGCAGTTCTATGTGCAACCGGGACTTTATCACTACTACCACTTGTTAATAACATAAGGAGCCTATATAAACCTATGCAGATCAGTAGTTAGCACACTTACTTAGCGCATGTATTTCTATTAATAAGTATGTACAAAATGTTTACCTATTTCTTTCTGTCAGAGGGGTATATTATACTGTGACATTGTACCAGATGATAAATTGTACAATTAAACTTAGGCAATTTAGATTTTCCATGTTATTGGTGTATATGGTTATTTAAATGGAGATTTCTTTCGAGAATAATACAAATATTATGTTACTGAATTTATTTCATATCTCATTTATGCATAGTAAGTACTCAAAATAAATGTTATTTCTTAATTTTTGTAAGTGTACACGGCACATTTCGAAACGTGTGGTATATTGTCAGTCATATTAATTTTTGTTAAAAATATTCATACTTTAATAGTAAGTACATAGTATGCAATACACTACAACAGTTGGAATGGAATCCGGAATTATCCTCCAAATGCTGAATCACAATTTTGCTCGCTCTATAAATAGTAATAAAATTGATTTCTGACAGGTACTTATTTCTTGATTGTATTTGTAATACAAAGCAAAGCAAGGTTATTTAAATATAAAATATAGCAAATAATATTATCTGAAATGCTTTATTAGAAACGGTTAAGAACGCTCGATATTTAATATCAGTGCTGTTATTGTGTGTGAACCTGTAAATAATATAATATATGATATTATGATGTTTGTATTAATGATAGAACCATAGCTAACTATACAGTAACTAAAGAAGTAAAGGAAACATTTTTACAAGAAATACAAAAATAATGCTTTCGTCCAATCGCATAAACCATAATAATTATAATATTCTAATATACTAACTTTAAACAATGTACAGTACATTATAAGCATCCAGAAATGTAGTGATTCAATCAAATATTAGAAATTCATTAAATACGAATTAATTAAATAACAGTTTCTTTCAATTATATACAAGCATTTTGCAATATTGCATGTATGTCCGGTCCGGGTTATCCAGAAACAGAATCAGTCACAAAATCTTCAAACCTTTATAGTTTATCCGTAGATATATCTATGAGTTTATCACGTAGCCCCGTCTCGTATACTATAACTAACCATTGTTTGCATTGCACGAACAGTTTACATTTACGTACAGTGATCATAAAATAACGACGTAACAAACACCAAAGTTCAAGGGATTAACTTTATTGCATTATTCTGTACGATTTTTACAAAATATAACTATTCATAGAATATAATGTATAATGTAATGCATATTGTAATGTACATATGTATTTTGCATATTTTTAGCAATCTGTCTACAACAGTTATTACCTAATTGTAAAAAATGCATGAATCTGTAGAAATGCTATAATGTACGCACAAAAAACGTAGAACGGCAAGTCATAATTTTGGATTATCAGTTAGATGGCTTGGCACCTAATAGGGCACAATATATCATAATATATAAGCATACATCGCACATTTGACCTTTGTAGTGTACGTCCATGTCAGGAATTGTGTGCACATCATTAAATTATTAGAACTTTTGGCAAACTATTATTTAAAAAAACAAGTCAATTTTTGGAAAATACAGTTTTATCCTTTAATTCCTGTGCATAATTCTAATCTCACCCAGGCAATCATATCAGCATCATTCTACATACTTACATAGAACTTTTCCAAAGCGATAAAGGATGAAGATTTCACCACGATATACAAATAGCTATTATGCTATGTTCAATGGCTCAATGTAATTGAACATTTTAAGTTAAGTTAAGTAAAAGTTAAGTTACTTAACTTACTTAAGCACATTATTATGTGTTAGTGGTTAGTATAGTACACATAATTCGCTTTTATATAAATGTAATTTGTAAAAGTGCATGCATGTAGTACATATTTAGTAATAGGTTTATGCTATAAAATATCTTCACCAATACTCCAGCATAAAAGCATAGCAATAGCACAACCAAGGCGCCGAGAGGGTCACATGACAGTGGAGCTGAATTGTGGCGTACAAATTTTGAGAGCACATTTCGTGGGCTGTTTGTGTGACTGTATCTTGCAAGTGCAATGTGCTTTATTTGCATCGTTTACTAACAAACCAGATTTTAAAGAACGAGTCGGCTTTTTGAAAAATAATTTGTGATATTAGCAATTTGTCTTGTTTTAGTTCATCTTCAGGGAGCCAATTGGTCCATTGAATTGTTCATAAGCATAATATAGCATCACCAGAACTTGTTATGGGGAAGATAAAGAATAGAAGACAACAGCGTAGCAATCCAGTGGGACTACCCCAGGAGGAAGACGAAGAACAAACGCTTGACAATATATCTCATGCTGCCTATGTTCAAAATATTCACGACCAGGTATTTTTAATTAATTGGGACACTTGACACGTAAACTTAAATAAGCAATACGTTATTGGATTGGATTGGATTGGATTGGATTTATTATCAGAAAAAGTTACATCACAGTTTTGCAACTGAATTTTTAACCGAAATA
>JAQFYC010002856.1:0-23257 GCA_034694165.1 Tomocerus mixtus | reverse complement strand
GCGAACGGAGTCCAAGAAGTCACAAGACGCCCGACCGAAGGTCGGGCTCTTGTGACTGCTTGGACGAAGTTTTTTATATGAAAATATGCTTGCAAATAGACAAAAGTAACATACATTCGGATTTTGCCAATTTTACATCATCGTCTTGTCCTCCTATTAAGCGCTTGTATCTTCTGTTGCCCCAGTTAAACCAAATTTACATGGAACGACCCAATTTGCCTGGAGTCTTAGGTGGCACTAAAAAAGAATTCTGCTGTGTGCTACCACACAAAGAAATAAAATCCGTTTAATATGTATCCTCATTGGAAGCAGAAAGCACTGCTCGTTATGTTTCTGATTCTGCAAATTGCCTTGGGTGTGCACTGTGACAATAATGCAATATTTGTTTATGCATGGACAAAAGAGTCATATACCTTGTATACGTAATAATACTTAATTTGTTTAATTCAGCTCGACATAACAATACCATTCAGGGTGAAAAGAAGGAAAGGTGTTTTCTCTTTTGACTGGGCACTGTTCCAATAGAAAGTGCTACATTTGATCAGCATTATCATGTATGACTTTAGTTATCTAATACATATATGTAGTAGTTTAATAATACAACAGTGCATTTATAATTAAGTACATCGGATCTCTCACTACAGTATAGTAATATTATGTATTTAGTACGATACTTAATTAGTGTTTGTATACAGATGAACATTTATAAATATTATTTATCATTTTCTAAGGATCTTATAATACACAGTTACATACAAACGTTGATTTAATGGAACAATTACATAGTACAACATCTTTTAGGTATCTTTTAGCATAAACATTGCCTCATATTAAGCATCGCAATCATAATCATCATTATTCATATTCATCCTGTGGTCTATAGTACTATTTAATATCACTACGAGGTACAGATAAGTTTAGTATTTAATATTTGCACCCATCTTTCCTCCACACTTTCCACATTTTACTTTATTTGTATTACATATTATGAGTTCAAATATATCATCCTAGGTAAACAACAGATAATTAACACAGTTACACTGCAAATTGAAAAGTATACATTTTCATGTAGAATAAAGTATAATTATACGTAATTGTGTATGTTTAGGCGACCTAGGTAAACACTGCCACCATAAACATCTCCATTAACACTAATATCATCCTGTGAACATCATAATGTTAAATTAGTCACTAATTTTCACTTTCGTATCGTATAATAAGTGTATCAAGTCGCACTTTTCACTTTATGCACATCTGCTAATATATACTTACATATACAATTAAGTAGATGTAGTGTGTAGTGTAGCCCCACTTTCTTAACTGATTCACAAATAGTCAAATTCTTTTATTTGTAGAACAATGTGTATTGTGCATACACGTTGCGTATTCAAATATAGGCCATTTAAATCGCTATAGTTCACATCACAAAGATACGGCATAACCACAAAATGCCATATAAATACGCAGTTTCTCCAATAGTCATTTTAATAAATTTCTTACACTACTGTAGATAGTACAAAGTTATTTCTTCATCATATTATTGAACGTACATCTACTATGTATATATACAAATACTACAATTATAATATTCATTGTACCATATAATTTCATCCATTTAGACAGACACTTCTACTCTACTTTTAGTAACAGTAATAAACTAAACTATAATATTACGCTCTAAATACACTGCACAATACACGTTTAAAAAATCCTGTATTTCATTTTTATCTGAAGAAAAGATTTTGGAGATCGTATTATTTATTTGTTATGCAAATGATATTACGTTTCGCAGAGAAAACAAAACACAAACAACTTCAAAAGTCTTTATCTAACATAGATCCGTTTTCATTTAATTGTCTATATTTACATCCTACTACATTTTACAGATTTATAGCATAGTAGCATAGAAAATTAGCTATATACTATTGTTGCGCCAATCCATACATATGAAACAATATTTTACACTTTATGCGTCATTACATCGCGTCGCAACTTGAAATGTTCTTAATATCTCATATAAACACTATCATTATTATAATTGTACGTAGTACGAGTATATTATTAAGTTTTACTATTTCCCTTGTACACCATAATATACAATTACATTTACGTTAGTATAATTTATTTTAAAATTCGATTTGCGCATTTAATGGAAAATGGTATTAGGAAACTACAAATATTCATTCTTATAAATACACAAGGTATTAGTGCTTTAAACGATATAGGTATTCAAATAGTAACGATAATAATTTAGAATGCAACTAAGTTACTTTCAATATTGTTTTTAAATGATGGGAGGTTCGAAGTAAGTGGCTCCAACAAAACTGTAATAGTATTTTTACGTTATATGGGTATGTAGTTTGTAGTAGTAGTGTAGGGTATTTGTATGTTATCCTTTTTTATATTTAGCAAAGAACATGTCGAATATTTATTTGTACAAATAATGTGCAGTAAATATGTAATTGCTTTTAGTAAAAGTGCTATACAGGTTATGTAAGTGTGTTAGTCAACCCCAATTTTAAAATGCTTTGCAATTATAATAAAAAGCAAGCAGCAAACCTTGTCTCAATATTTCTTTTGTTGTTTGTATAGATGTAGATACCACATTTGCTGAAGATGTTTCATGACATTTTTCTACATTGCATGGTAAAATCAATTCATACGTACTCAGGCCACACGAATCTGTAGAAAAATTTCAGGTGAACTATTATATACGATAAAATGAAGTCCTACTCGTGCGCTTTAATCAAAGTAAATTATTGTTGTTTACTGACAATTTTATTTTTTTACTTAGTAAAATTATTCGAAAGTTTGGCTCCGTGTACTATTAAGTATAACGTAAATCTAGTTTATTGCGAGCATATTTATGATACTTGTTTATCAAAAGGAAATTCAATTGATTCCGTCTTTGTATTTGTTGCTTAAGGCCATTGCCTAGAAATAAACATGAAATGAAAGTTTTGGATATATCATATTTCTGTGAATAATAATATAATAATAAGGAACGATAACATAATAAATATATTTCTATTGAAAACATCTGAAGCCAACAAATTGTCAACAAATAAGTAGAACACTATTTGAAGAATTCATTAGGAATGAAATTGAAACTAGGAAACCATACAAAATCAAAGTTTGCTGACATCACTCATTATTATTATTGCTACGTAGTGGCTAAATTCCATTAAATTGTGCTTGCGCTAGACGGGAAATACAATTGGAGAATTGTCGTTCACCTTTGTCAACTTGGATTTCTTTGATTTTGTATTCGCCCACCTTAATATATCCTAGTCTTATTGAAAGAATAGTTGGGTTTGGATAGATTATTTATGGTTGAATAACACATAATGAAATCCATATTCAGAAAATGTGATCATGAATTACATGATTTGCTGATATAGCCTCATTATTTTATTATAAAACTTTTTCAATTTTTTCTAACTGGTTGACCTCCGTACAACACATGCGAAACCATGTAAAGAATAAATGAAAACAGAATAACAAAGGAGAGGCTAAAGTTATTTACGTAGCAGTCTACTACAACACATAACTGGCTGGAAAGGTTGCTCATTCGTCAATAATGCATTGTGTTAAACAAATAGGTTATAAATTAGCAAGGAAAAATATATATGTAATTATATGACACATATATATTTAATATCCTATTTTCGCAATAAAATTCCAGTCAAGAATGTGAAAAAAAGTTATCCTTCAATTGACAATTTTCTATGGATTACAATTTATTTATTATTATGTAGTTGAAAATGGAACAATATGTTCCGTATCTGTTAGATGTAATGAATAAATAGACATAATAATGGTTATTACTTATATGGTTCACCAAGTATATTTTACTTAATATAACTGTCGACTATATTTAATGGATGTATTTGTGTATGAGTAACAGGATTTGATGGAGAATGTATGCAACGCGCACTTTTCTGGCCTACTTTTCTCAAGAATGAGAATACAAATATTGCAGCCAACAGCACTAAGTTTGGTAAATGGAGTGACACGAAGAAAAACGGAGATTTTGTTGGCTTTTGGCACCGTGGAAGTCATTAGTAAAAGTTGGACTGTCTTTAGAGAAAGTGGACAAGTTTATTTGCGAATGAACGTATAATAGTTGTACTTTTGCGTGTGTACTTATATTTACCTTCTTCCATTGACATCGTATATCTCGTAAGCATAATATGTGTTTCAGGAGAGACAGACTCTAGTGTACTCCAAATGACTCCAAAAATAATATTCTTAAGTGTAAGTTATGTAACAAGAAAAGAGTATCTGCTAATAGATTATTGATTGGAAAAAAAGGAAAATGGAAATAGTGGGAGGTGGTGGGACATATTACTTTTTAATAAGCCTTACACCGAGCACCAGCGACAGTGATTGCCAAGTCTCATCTGCCGAACCTTAGAACACCAAACATCAGAAGCAGTTTCGCAAACATTTAGTAATTGTAAATGTAATTCGATAAAATGCTTATTTCAAAAATTCTAGCAAAAAAATAAAACTACAATAAAAACTATTTATAGTCGTTTTAAAATCGAAATAACAGACTTAAATTTTCAGATTACTGCTTTAAAATTTTTGCCTTGTTCTTAATTATTATTTATTTGAAATCAGAAACATATTTTTTAAATGCAGTGTAAAGATTTTATAGACATAATATTTAGTGTAAACGTTTTGCTGCTTTTATGGTGCATTGTGGTTCGGCCAAAGGATCTTCGGGATCCCTGGTATGCAATGACAACAGTAATTATCGCAGAGTGCCTGATGGTCTGAGTTTGACTCTGTGCTACAGGGAGAAAGAAGCATTTGGCTTCGACAGACAGTAAGACAGACAGACGAAACAGTGAACTTAGTGGGCTGGAATGATCAATGAGACACAGAGTGTTGTTGAGAGGTTTGTTTCACAGGCAGTTTAGCTGTACCCGGGTGATGACGTGCGATCAAATGGCGACAGGTACACAAAATAATATGTACACAAAATCCCAGCCTAATGGATACTTCCAATAATAATACCAAATATACTTATACCGTGTTTGGAAAATATGTTTTATTTGTTACTTGTATCTTTTATGTATGCCTTTAAGGTAAAAGAGCTAGCTGTGTTTGTATTTATGTGCATTGCCCCATGGATCAAGATTTTCGCGTATCCATTAGTCCATAAAACACCGTACGTTAATGATGCGTAACTCTACAACTGCACAGAAAGCAGGATAGCTTTCAAGTCAACTTAATACATACTACATTCAGACTTAAGCTCAATATGGATTACACTGTAAAAGGGTTAACTCCTCCTGCTCTGTCAGCAATGGGATTTTCTTTGTATACTCTCTGTGATTTATGTATCAAAATGACGACTGCTCCTCACTTGCTTAGTTAGTCGGTCTGTGGACTGTGTGTACTTAACGAGCTACTGGTACAACCTATTCAATACGCGGATTATAATATTAAGTTATTAATACCTAAGGAATATAATCTAAATAAGTAGTTTTATAAAATGATCAATATATATGTATTCCTAATAATGTATTTATGTGTTCTATGAACGAATTACAAAATTTGTTCCACCGCATCAAGAGTTATAAAAAGTTGTCTTAAAATGTAGACACAATGTGTATTTTCCCAATTCCTGCTTGTTAAATATTGTGTACTATATGCAGTAAAATTTAATTTTGCTTTCTTTACATTAAGAATACATACATTCACATAATTATAATTCTTGATGCTGTAATTAACATTCCTACTTCAAAGGATAATATAGGGCGTTGAGACAAGGTCATAACACGTGTTTATTAGTTTACTCGGAATTAGGTTCCACATGAAAGTTAATTAGTGAATTATGGAGGTTATACTTATATATTTAAATATAGCAGGAGCTAAGAGTTATCCTACACGATACAGTACAGTAGGTTAAGGAAAATGAAATTTGTCACGAGAACTTCAGTTCTATGTGTGTGAGTAGGATTGTAAGGATTTTGAGATTAAGACTGAAGTTTTGAAGTTGGATGGAGCAGAGCAGGACCAGAGCAAGCCAGAAGAGACTAGACCAAACCAGAGCAGAGTGAGTGTGGTGCGAGAGTCTGGTAATAAGTACATAGTTATTGACGAAGATGTAGGCACGCAATTTTGGCGGAGCACAAAGGATTTTGAGTGTAGAAAGGAAAAAGGATGGAAATAAATTGAGAGGTCGGTCGCTCTTCTGCGAGTTGGTGGATCTGACTGGATTGCGGTCTTCGTATCGTCGTATGTTATGGATATAGCGAAATAAGTGAAGCCAGAGCAGACGAGGCTACGGAGCTACGGGGAAAGTGTGTCAGGTAAGTAAAGTAGAAGTTGTGGAATGGGGAAAGTGTTGAGTGAAGAAGTGAGTGAATGAGATGATGAAGATGAAGGAAGTCCTAAGAGTTGGAGTACAATAGATTCTGTCTGCCTGTATGGATCCCACTTTGTGGGGATGTATTATGTGTTATTTTGTTCGGTATACATATTAAATATAAAGAATAGGAGTGAATTATTGAGTGAGTAGTGGATAAGGTGCAAAATGGGAGAAGAACTATTATTATAAAATGTTTAGCTATACTATGTATGTACGTGTAGCTGTTTCTTTATACATATATTAAATTTCTATACACATAATTTACAATTTACAGTACACAATAGTATTTATAATATGTGTGTAGGGGTACATTTACTAGCTATACGATAATTAATTACTTATATACCTACGCACATCTTATAATACCGCTGCGCTGTGATACACTTTATATCTAAGTCGTATAGTTAATAGCTTATTTTGGTAATAACTTATATATATGTAAATAGAGTACTAGTACCTGTAGTACAATAATTGTGTACGAATTGATAGTTGGGTAGGTAGTAAATATGTTAGTAGATTATAAGTACTTATGTAGGTAGGTAACAATATTGTACACTATTCTTAGTTATCTTTAATAGTATGTAGTGGTAGTATAAATGCGTAGAGTAGATAATATTTATTTTTAGTGTAGACGTATATAAATAAGTAGTACAAGTACATATTAGGTATGTAATGTAATGTATGTAGTTATGTAGAAGGTGTGAGAGTATGTTTATGTATTTATAAGTAAGTTTATCTTGGGAAGACGGGATGAGATCCGTAGATCTCTCTGGGGGGAGGAATTGGATGACTGACAATGTAGTCGGCCGGAATGTCCTCTTCATCAAAGTTTCCCTTATCGACAGGGTCAGGGAGACTCCGTTTATTATGTAGTTCATTTGAGAGGAGAGTTTCCTCTGTAAAGTTTCGACTGGCAGTTTGGTTGGGAGAGGAAAAGTTCATGAAGTGGACCGAGTAGGAATTCTCGACAGGTCTTCGTTTCGTGCCTTTGGAGAGGGAGTGAGCATCTTTGTTCTCAACAGACGAGGGGTCGGATGGATTCTGTTTCCAACGCTTGAAGCGCCGAGAGATCTCTTCGTGAAGGATGTTGAAGAACATGGAGGTGAGTGCCATGCCGAAGAGGATATAAAAGGAGCAGAACCACTCGGTACGCTGTGTGAAACGGTCGAGGCCGCCGTTTTTTTGCGTTCGAATGTCTCCGAAACTGATCGTTGTCAAAGTCAGAAAGCAGAAATAGAAGCTGTCAAGAAAACGCCACTTTTCCCACCTGGAGACAACGTAGGAGCCGAGACACACGTAGCCCAGAAGCACCATCACACACATAATCAGGATGACAAGGATGCTGACACGATGTGAGTCCTGATCTCTCTCCTCAGACAAGGACGAGTGCTCATCCCTGTCTCTGTTCCCTCGGTGCAAGTCTCCGTCCTGCACCGGTTTGATGTGGTAGTAGGGATCCGACACTTTTCGAGTGGACGAAGTTGTGGAGGAGGACGCGGAGGAGTTTGACGGCTCTCGGCAGCAACAGCAACATATTTTGGCACAAAAGAAACGAGCAATTTTGGCCAGGAGAGAGCCCACGTTGGAGAGGTACCAAAGCATGATGGGAATACCAAAGATTGCATAGATCATCGTCGCAATCTTCCCCGATGATGTCTTTGGTCCGATTCCGCCGTACCCTAGGGACAAATAAATTACATTACGCCTCATTGATTTCTCTTAAATCCAACTGATCGTCTGACACAACCTCATCTCTGCACTATATCTATTCTACAGATAAACTCTATCTACAGTATCATCATCTTCAACTCTACTACATTACATAGATATCTACACATACGTTACATATGTATCTACCTATGTATAATATGTATCTTTTCACAACTCATCCTATTTAAGTAACTACCCCTATATCCATATTGTACTTTAGTTTAGTTTAGCTTTAGCTGGTCACATAATATTCCCTGTCTCTTTTTCCCAACAGGACATTCTCTTTACTACTTACTCTATGGACCTATTACTTAATAGCCTATATCCAATTGAACATATAATACGTGGTAATAGCCATGTATTTATTTATGTACTACGAGGAGCTACTAATGTTTCTCCATCTTCAACAAATGCTACTACACTAGGTACTTACGTTACGTTAGTTAACTTACTTACATACGTTTGTTGTGTAACATTACCTTTCTTACTCTTCCTTCCCCCTCCCTCTCTATATATAATATATTTAATCTCCTAGATCTCCTCCGCCTGCATTCTATTGCATTATACTGTTTTTCTCCACATAACTAACTACTACATCACATACCATTGCAATAGCAGCATAGTTCGACTCGATCATCTCTCCGACTCCAGCCGGAGCAAACTACTAACTACGGAACTACATACTCCCCATTCCATTCTCATAATTACACTATTTAATGTGGCCAAATGGATTGATGGCATCCTCATCCTCACTCACTCTTTCTCCTCCCCTCCCTCCCTCGCCTCGCTAACTTCCTCATAGTCACTTTTACAACTAACTTCTTCACTTCTCCTCGCCCGCTCTTCCTCCGCTCTCTTTCCTCGTCCAGCCAGCCAAATAACCAAGTCAGACCAACGCAATTCCTATTCCTACTCTTAGTATTATTTATCCAACTACTTAAAATATGTTTCAGACTCCAGTGCACCGACATCGTCTCCTCTCCCCGGCCCTCCTGGCGTCCCTCCATAAAACCAAATACATAATAGTTACGTTCTCACTCGAACAAATGAGTCGAATCTTCTTTTCAATAAAATCTTCAAGCATGCAGTCCACTACAATATATGTACTTAGGACTTACATTACAGCAGTCAATGGCCGGCACTATGGCCAAAATAAATAACGCCACAGCTCCCATATAATTTCCCAACAAGAAATACTCAACGTGCAAAACGAGCTCCCAGACATTTACAAAAATACATTAAATCCTACAATAACATGTTAAATACCTACTTTCTAGTAACACAAGATTCTATTTAATTAATTGTCCCACCCAACCTTGCTTAATTGTTAGGCATTTCCCATTCTGCTTCCGCTGATATAGTGTTGGCCAAGGTTTTTCAGCTAATATATAAATTACAAGTAAAATAATGCATACCCTTATACTAAATAAGGATGGAATGATAGAAAGGAGGAAAGGAATTTCTCCACAGAACAGAGTTACCTAAATAGGTATACAAGTTTCTTTAAAGTGTATCAACCACTTAATGCATGGTAAATATAAGGCACTCTAAGAATGAAAGTATATTATCCCATATAATTTAAGACCGTAGCCATCAAGGCGTGCTATTTTGTTTGTATGTAGAATGAGAATAACGCATTGAATGTTCGTTAGTTGGACTTTTAGTATTTTACACATTGTCTGGCTTACTTAGCTACAAGTATTATAGTTGGAAACGTACGTAACAGAACATACACAAAAGTTCCATGAATAAATAAATGTAAAAAGACTTTATTTGTATGTAGGAACGAAATGGAGACAATTTCCTTGCTCATGTTTCGTTTGTCCTCTTCCTGTAGGGTACGCATAGTGCATTACATTATGTACATAGGATGCTATCGTATCCTGCCTCCTTCTAAATGTATTCTCTATGTAATCTGTATTGTGTTACTATATACGGGTTAGCTATGAAAACTCGAATATTGTTCTATTTACTTATTTCGTACATATAGTATAGTGTTAAGGACCTAGGTATGTACCATATTATAAGAATGTAGTAGATAAATAGTAGGAGAGGACAGGGTAGTTAAATGCTATATTATGGGGGCTCCCGCCCGCCCGTAGAAAACCACAGAGTTAAACAGTAGTGTGTATAGAGTATAGAATTGTAGAGTACAGCACGGAAGAAGGAACGGAAAAGAAATTCTCGCCAAAGAATCTCACTGATTTAGACTCTACCATAAATTAGAAAGCCATCAAGCCGGAAAGACGATTGTAACTGTTCATTAAATTTGTTTCGCTTAATAAAATCCTATTACATTTTGCAAATCATCACTGAACCTTCATGCATGCCATTAGCACTAGAAATTCTGACAAAGGAGAGACTTTTACAATACAGAGAGAGCGAGAGAGTTCTAGGCATTCCCATACAGTGGAAGCCAAACCGAGCCAAGCCAAGCCAAGCCACCCAACTCTTTTCATTTCACTGACTGAAATAGCCAAGCCAAACCCTTTCTCCTGCCTGAATCTCTTCTTCTTCTTGTTCTTCTTTCCAAAGTGAAATGAGATACTCGCATCAGTGAAATGCAATGGAATGGATTAAATGGAAACAGTTCCCTCTTACATAAAATACACAGCCGATTTTATAGACCAGAGTAATTCATACCACTGTACACTAAAGTCGGCACCTTCATTAATAAATGGAACAAATTCTTTCAACTCTCCCTTATTGCACGACTGAGCATTTCATTCCTACTCTTTTCAACTTCTTTACATTGTATAGAGCCAGCTCCAACTTTCTATGTATCTTCACATCGGTAAGTCTTTGTTTTACTCACTTTTTATTTAGTTTAGTGCATTTAGTACCAAACCACTAAAAGTAATCACAAGATCCACTCCTCTATAATATGTATTTTAACTTGTTTTGTAAAATCTTCCTTTTGTATTAACAAACTTGTAAAAGGTTCATTGTGGTCATTGAAAATTAAAAATTCCCGAACAGAAGCCATAGGAAGTAACATACCGCAGAATTTCAATAATAGCTTTTACATTAATAAGAGTGTTGAATGCATAGTGCATAGTTACATAGTGTATAGTTAGTTTAATTAAATTATAGAACGATTAGCTAACATGACTAATAATTTATTTTATATTGTACAAAAAAGCGTGATAAAAAATCGTTTGGATTCTGTTGCTGCGTATGAGTGTTATTTTCTGAGAAATTACTTATTTTTATAAAATCGGATAAAGGTTAAAGTTTTAACCCAGATATTATAATAAATTCTGCCGCATTATCCATCCTAGCCCACTTTTCGAATGCAATGCCGTTATTAGCATAGACTAGCAGCTATATACGGCATAGAAATACGTAAGTATACCATTCTTCTACATGTTTTGCTAATAAAAGAAGAAAGCGTCATATTATCTTGACACTGTTTAAAGTTATATATATTTGAGTTGGTTGGAGAGAATTGTTAGAATTTGGTATCGAGATAAGTAGGTTGGAGAACTTAATAGAAAGACAATATCGCAAACTGGGTGTCCAAGGTGGGATAAGTAAAGTATTGTGAAACAAGATCTAGTGCATGGCCTGGCATTGCTCAAATGGGTTGTGGTGTCCTTTTGGCTAAGATTTTCTATTAGAGTGTGTTGATTGTGATTGTGAGCTGAGAGCCAAGTGAAAGCAAGTGCCAACAAGCACAGAGACGCTGGAGAAAGTCAATGGAATTCTAAGGCATTGCAAAGGAAATCAGAATGAGAAACCGCAGGGAGCTGAGCTGTGAGTTACTTCCCTATCTACGTGCTTTCTCTCCTTTCTCTCTCGATCCAAAACTCGTTGCCGTAGCCAACAAAACTCTTACTTTCACCGTCCTCCTCCTTTTCATTTAGCTACGTTAAAATATCTCCTCTGGAACTCTTTAAATATTAAGTTTTCCATTTTTGAAAATTCTAAAATTAAAATGTAGGAAAAAATTAAAATGTAAATACTATACTTTGATATTGGTCCTTTACATAATCTGTCAACAGCATATTTTATTACATCACTAACTACTAGAGCTGACCTTCCATTATACAAACGACGCATTAGATTTCACTTCAAATATTTATGATCAGAAATACACACACATTTGCTGTTCCTATTCATGGAATTCTAGCTATAACGCTTGTGTAGTTTCCTTAGCAGGTTAGCGGAATAAGAGGAAACGCAGTAATTAATAATTTACTACACAGTATGCACGTAAAGATAAATAATATATTTACGTATGCAGTATACACACATTGCATAATAAATGGCACCACATTTACACTTTAATATATCCCATAACCAAGTATAATACATAAAAAAACCTTGCGCCGTAAAATAATTTTGGAAGTGTCAGATTTCAAAAAAATGGAAATTTTTATTGATCCACCTTCGACTTTGTATTATAATTTAAATCAGCCTATATTATTTTGCATGCGAATATACCATTGCATTGCTGCTGTACGTTATTAATCCTTTGTTTTTTAAATATGATTCCTAACAATCTGCTTCCAGACCCTCGTAGAGTAAGTGACAGAGGAAGTGTAAGTACATACTCGATGTATGAAACTCTCCTTAGGTTAGGTAATGCCAGCCTGAGGAGCTAAGCCATGTGAACTGAGTATCGAAAGTTGTAATAGGCGTACATAATGCATATACATACACTGATCGGTAGGTACAGATACATCTGTATACTAGTTGTAAATACATAGCTACATGCATAGATTCCTACAAGAATGGGTAATAGAGTTGAGTAGATGTGTTATGGTATGTGATGTGATTCTATGCTATGGCTAGTCTATGTAGTTAGTGTAGAGTAGTGTAGTGTGGAACAGTAATAGAGTAAAGTGCATTGGATGTTGGAGAGGAGAAAGTACACTGCAAAGGTTGGCTGGTGAATTGCACCAGGTCTTTTCGCCTTGTGCGAAAAGGAAGTTGGGGCATAATAAGCCTTTATTTAATGGCCTATAAATCTGGAGACTCTCGACACAAAATGCTCGTGCCAAGGAAAACTGCACGCTCTAGCAGAAAAAAGTTCAAAAACTATATGCGAGAGGAAACTAAGCTGAACTGAACTGCGAACAGAACTGAAGTGAAGTGAGGAGAGAGAAGGAAAGAGCTATTCACGAGTCCTCGCCAGCCACGCCACCAAAACAGCAGAACAGACCTAAGCAAAAGCAAAGGCAAAGACTCCAGCTTTCTCCACTTTCTTTGCCAACCCAAATTCTCTCCTTCTCACCACAACCAGCTCAATAAGTTTGTCAGTTTTTAATTTCATGCCTCTATCACTCATCAGCCATCGTCTGCTGGCATGGCATCGCAAGGCGGCTACTTCCTTCACTTTCCTTCACTTCTCTTCCCTTGACTTCCCTTGACTTTGCTAGAATCAGCCCAGGCTCTAATCCCAATCATTCACCTAACTACTTTATACATACAGTACGGGGCGTCCAAGTTTGTCCATTTATAAATACACATGCTTTCTTTTTACATGCATTACTACACACGGAAACTTAAGCTATCGAGGGTGTTACGACGTTGCACTATACAGTTCTTTCAATCTTTAGTGTTGTATTTTCTCCATGTACTTTCTCCAATGGACAAACTTGGAAGCCCCGTACTGTATGTACTAAATATGTAAGTATATTAATATAGCTATCCATAATAACATCAGTGTCGCTACCTTTAGCCATTTATTGATACACTATTACTAACTAACTATGTGCACACATGATATACATGATACGATATAATATTTACAAATACCTACTCATACATGTTTGCTATTACAGATACACACAGTATTAAATAATATACGGGTTTACCTCTCAACGTACTTATAAAGATGAGATTTGATGAAGGAAACTCCTTCAGACTGATATGTTGTAATTCTGTCTACATAAGTGGCTAGGTAAGCTATTTATTAGTATTTACTTCAAGTCGAATTAATACCAATGTAGTACTACAGACTTTTATTTCTACCTACATCTTCGTCCACTACATGATTATAGAAAACTACTTACTTAGCTAAATGCACCAAAACCGTAAACAACCAAATATCATACAGAGTCAGTATAAATATGCTATATCAGTATGCTTAATCTGTAGTTATACTACTTTCTTAAGTACAATTTTGAAAAAGAACTGGGAAAACAGAAATATGATATATCTAAGCATTAAACTTATGCACTTTGGTTACCTTACTAATTGCAATACATATTAAAGATACACTAGACATTTTCAATGCAGACTGTGTAGTTAGTATGTGGGATTGTGTAAAAGTTACACATGTGCCAATTATGTGGGATAAATAAATTATGAAGTATAAAGTCATTCGGGAGTAGTTCTTTTGACTATCGGTATACTGGTTGTATTCTATATAAATACTAGGCATGCACAATAACTATTTAAAGTTAATCCATTTTATTACCGTAACATACACACACTAACGGCAAGAGAATCATAAACTTGGAAGAAAACTAATTAGAAAAAAGATGATAAAACCGAAAGATTCGATTATTACTACGTAATACTTTTATTTGCTTTACTAAATATAAGACGGAAAACATGAAACTCTGACTCAGAACATTTGCAAACATAGTAGAGATTGTTAAATAGGTACCACTGGGAAATAAAATAGAACTGTAAGTTTTCCTTTAGATATTCAGTTTTTATAAAACCCAGTAGATACGTGTTTAGGTACATAAGAAGTGTTGTGAATGTAGTATTAGTATGTGGTATGTAGAAGCACTATTTTGGATAACATCCTAGGTATGCAAAGTTAGTATAGGTAATGTATAGGCACCTGCTATATAATATATATTAGGTAGTAACTTACATGGGGGTACCTCACTATTCACTAACTATGTTAAGAAAGAGGAAGTGAAGAGAGAAAGCAAATGAAGTATGTATTGTAGTCAGGGAACGAGTGAAAGTTTTCTCCTGCTCTGCATACACAAGCAATGAGATTATAAAGTCAACATACTTCTTCACTTCTCTCTTACAAATCAATTCGGCAGCTCCACACCCATCTACAGCCAGATACATTCGAAAGGTGTAGCCACCCTTCAAAGGAATTCTTTCATACATTCCTTACTGTATTACATTAACTTAAGATATCCGCAAAAACTTCAATAGCCCTCCAGTATATATTTATAAATTCTATCTGCAATAAAATTATAGGGAAGCCGGCCCACGTTATTTATGCCCATGCAGATACAAACAAGTTGCTGTACATAATAAATTGCTCAACAAAAATTCAAAACTCGTTACGGATCCATTAGAAACATATTTCAACTGACGTTTCCTTTCAAAATCAATTAGCATGCAAATCAAAATCTCGTACATTAGCAATATACAAGAAATCATAAACTTCAAATTAATCTGCTGATACTAATTTGAATTACAATTGGCTACAACTACCAAAATATAATATATGTATATTAGTTTCAATTCATGACTATAATAAATATTTTATAAAACAAAAACACAGATAAAATAAAATATATTGATTTTTGATATACAAAATAATAGCAAAATCGACAAAAAAATATATGTTCACTTTTTCAATTCAACCAATATGCACAGACAGAAAATTAATTAATTATATTTCCGAAAGCGTGTATTTTTGTAAAACCCGGGTAGAATGAATAACCCGGGAATTTTTTTATTTGAACATTCGAATTCGACATGTCAAACTTGCTAGGAATTAATTTTAGTCCTAGCGGACGGCTGGCTGGAAACTTGCAATCGGATGGAGGGCACCCTTTAGATCCCTGCTCTCGATTTACAATCGTGCACCTCATGCGTGATTGATACCAACTGTATGTATCGTTGTCAATTTGTCATTGTAAGGATAAACATTATTTTGCCCGAGCATTGATTGACCAATGCTATATATAGGCGTGTGTACAAACAAATAGCTTTAGCTGAATGATAAGTTAAAGAATGATAGCAAAAAAGATTCAGTCTCCGTGAATAAAAATCAATTTTGTACTTTTTGTACAATGTTATTGGCTGAAAGACTCAATGCCAATGACACTTTATTAGTCTAAATCGAAATACGTCCTTCACACTTCAGGAAAGGCTCTGCCTTGCATAGTTCGATGCAGTGAATGGCACGACATGGCAATGAATCTAAACAGTAACATCAACGACACTATCAAACACATTATTCGCGTGTTTATATAGAGACATTACAAAAATCGCGTCAATGCAATGAAGAGACCCGTCTTGTATGCTTATTTGTATGATAGTTTGTATTTTGTATTTTTATCTTGTATACTGTATCAAAAGAAAATAGTCTTCCATACAATGTATTCATGTTATATACATTATGTATGTATATCTACATTCTACAGATATTACTTATTGTTAGTAAAACGATCCTTTCAGCAACTTATTCCTGCATTTTTAATAAATATGGCCTTTATAGTGCAGAATGGGAATTTTAGGATGAAGTAAATGTAAACACTTTTAAAAATGAAAAATAATTATTTATGTATACTTATCATAATACTATAGCCATACAAAATGTCAGACAAAATCAAAATATTTCCTATTACATGGTTAAGTTTTTGGACTGCTTATTACAAAATCGATTAAATTTGGAAGACTGCCCTAACTACAGATATTTTTATAGGTCATTGCTGTAATTCTATTACATTTACATACATATATAAATGTAGGTAGGTCTAGGTAGTATATTTTTACGACTTATTTTGCATTTACAAATTGTAATTGCATAGCTGCACCATGCTTTATGCATAGATACATGAGCAAATTCAATATTAAAATACATAGGGAACGTTTATAGTTTATACACACACGTTTGCGTACCTATACCTACACCGGACCGATATAGTCGAATCTAGCTTTTAGTATGTTCAAGTTGCTATGTTTTATACTCCATATCATGTAATATCCATAATATTTCGCTGGAACATATTTATATTATTACTTGGATTATATCGTACCTTTGAGTAAGAAAATTACATTACATACGTGGTTGCCACCTTGAGGTAGTAAATGGATATAAATTGGTGTCTTTCAGATGGTTTTGCCTGATGCAGTGTCATGAAATTGACAAAGGAGATGTTGATATAGAAAGCCTTCATCCCTAACGATCTTAGCCATACAATTTTTTACGGTTACCATACTTCAGCTTGTATTATGCAAATTTTGTATATACTATACTACCTACCTACTACCTACACACATATTACTACACAAACCCAATAGAATCTACATGAACTATTTTATTACCAAAATTATATTTATGAATGTCAGCAGATTTATCTTGATACTACCGACACGAGCAGTTAAGATCCCACGTTTACCCATGCAATGGTATTAATATTTGCTTTAAAAACACCTTGATGTGGTTCAGTACGCCGCCATACCTGTGATAATTATAAAATTAAATATTTGAGAGAGGTCGGAACGTTAGTGCGTTAGAAGGCATGATGTTTAAAGTACCTATCTATTTATAGTAGTGTAGCACCATATGTAGCATCATCTGTACATATTAGTTATTACGGTTTAGAGTTATTTTAAAATCACATTTGAGAAAGAACTAAATTACCAATTGACTAATAGAGAAGCAAATATCTTTTTTTTAATCTCAAGTATAATTATCAAAATTCTATATTGGCCTGTAGCAGCTTTGGAGGTTATCTTGTATAAAGTTCCAGTGAACTTCCCTGTAATGAGTTCGAATTTTATGCAGCACATTATGCTAGCCGTCCGTCGTGTCATAACTATAGCTAACCTCACCAAAAGGAAGGATACGCTCAGTTGGATAAACATACAAATTGGACAAAATAGAAGGACCAGTAGACTCGCACCGCATAAAATACAGAGAAGTTCTTTCTCTAATGTATGTAAATACGTTAGATACTTAAGTAAGAGGAAAAATGTAGGAATTGAATGTTATAGATATGTAGACAGTGTAGGTATAGGTAGCTGTAGGGTACCTAGTACCTACATATATAAGTATGCAATGAGTGGGATTGCATGGACAAGAGATTTGGATGGACCTGCTGACTTGTCTTGACTTCTCTTTACTTTCGTCTAGAGTTGAGCTGACTACTGTGAGTAGTTTAGTTGGATGGAAGCTGTGAATCAAGCTATCTAGTGAAGCAGAGGTAATTCCTGCCTGCGCACAGCCGAGCCAACTCCAACTGTCGTACTCAGTTCAACCAAATCCGAGCAAGAAAGAACCTGCCGGGCGGGCGGCAGGCAGGACGGGCGGGTGAAAGCCGAGACTTTCTCTCTTTGCCGTTCCTTGCTTCCCACTACTTCCAACTTCCAAAGACAAACAAGTGTAAAATATGCCTTTAAACCACAACGAACAAAACGACCCAACTAACCAACCATTGCCACAGTCACCATCCACCACTTCACTTCTCTCTTCGTCCTTACATATAAATATAGAACCAAGTGTAAATAACCTGACTTTCCTTTTCTATGTACGTACTTAGATATGTATGTACTTAAATATGTAATGTATGTGTTACCCATATTATATTGCTACTGTAAAGTAGGATATAATATAAGATATTTATATGAATGTGTGTATCAGTAGATACAAACGTATAGTCTGGCTGAAATGTCAAAATTAATAATAATGGATTCTTCTCTGAGATTCAGACTCTTTTTCTTTATACTAGCCAAATGCATAGCTTCTATACTTACTCATACCACTGAGCAATATAGTAGTTAGAGTAACTGTAACGGTCCATTTTGATATTTACTGCTTAGGTACCTTAATATAGAAAAATACCTTTTGGCACTCTTCGAACAAAACTAGCCATTTCCGCACATTTTAGATTACCCAACATTTTATAAAGGAAATAGCACCGAACTTTCCACAACGCTCCGATGGTCGCTTGGTCTACATTTTATATATGTCATAAACAAAGAGTCACAATAAGTCCCGTCGAGCTGCCTTACCATTCGGAGACCTTTACGCACTGCAGCTACTCAGAGAAACAAATCTTCATTAAAATTCGCCGCAATAACAAAACGGCTACATGATTTGCAAAATTTATTCCTTATTAAGGCAAAAATAAAATACTCTTCTGCAAATGACAGTAATTATAAATATATGAAACTGCAGTAATATTTTACTAGTCATGAGCATACTTAGAAAAGTTATGCCACATAAATTATATAGAAATAACAGTTTAAAAGTAAATTCAGTGTGTATTTACCTATTTGTTTTTAGGCTAACCTACATTCATAATAGTAACTCATACTAACAAGTAGTTGTTTCTATTTTTTGAGCATTGAAAGCTAAATAATTGCGCGTACTATAAAATTATGAATTTGCAATTACAATGAGATAACCACATTGGAAGTGGTAGTTAGTCTGCAGTCTGCATGATTATATGAAAACGAAAATATGCACTTTCTATATAGTACATTGGACTGTATTTGTATAATATGTCTTAAGCTTGTAAAACGTAACGGTAACTAAAGTGCTCCTGATTTCAAACTCCATACAAGAGGCGAAGTAAATGCACTGGAGATATTTGCAAACCAAGCAATGGTATCTGTAGACTTAGTTCTGCAGTGTGAAAAGACCGAGACTTCAATAAAATGGAGCTGGCTACGGTGGATGTCAATTATGTATGTAAATCGTCATCGTCATGGAAAATACTTGTTACAAAGTGAACATCATTGTACCTTAGCTCCACTTTGCTTTAAAGTAAATACAATAGACAAGGGTGAAATTAGCCGGAGACTGTAAAACATAAACGAGCAACGCTTTTTCTCAACGATCCAACACTTTTGCTCTCTATTATTTTATTTTACTGTTGTTATTATTACAGAAAGTAGTCATATAACTAAATTCTGACGAAGCGATAGAAGAACGCTAGACGTGTGGTATAATTTTGCATAAGATATCTTTGCTTTACAAAGTTTCTTTATAGAATGCAAACACAGAAAACTTTTTATGTGATGGAATGATAACTCAATATACTCAATATAATAAGATCATTCGTTCAGTATAAATCTTTGTATCGCAATCTTTGTTTATACACAAAAGGCATAAAAAGAATTTACAACTTCTTTTGATGTATTTGTATTTGATATTTACTGTAGGTGTACAATTTGCGAACCAAATTAATAAACAATTATGGTTTTAATGGAAAAATGGTATAACAATATAGGATTCTAGTGAATACCAAAATTGTTTTTGTGAATGTTCATCAATGCCCAAAAATTACATAAAAAGAATCTAAAACATAATACAGGATTTAGGTAAATTAATTAAACTGTCCACGTCAACATATTTTGTTTGTGCCTTTCCTTATAGTATACTTTTAATAACAATTTGAACAATATGGAACTAAGTAAGATGTGTAATGCATTATAATGATATTGTGTATGTGGTGGCTAAGCTAATGCTAAATTCACAGAGAATTGCAAAGCATCATTCAAAGAGTCTCTAGAACTTTTTCTCATTTCTTGGCAAAATTTTGGAATTTATTCAAGACTAATATATGTGAAGAATTTACATACCATTAATAAAACGCTGGAAAAAAGGGGAGTTTTAAAAATTATACAAAAAGCCTACTTGATGTTAGTTTAACAGTTCAAATCTTCACTATTCGGAAAGGATTCTGCACTTTATAGTATGTCATCCATATGTCCAAAGTTCATATCAGCCTGCCAACCCTCTTCTACTATATATTTTTATATGCTTATACTTGTCTTCCATTCTTTGACACTCTAAACTCTACTCTCATTCTGTGTGTAACGCAATCTTTGTGAATCCTATTTTCTCCAAATCGGCCTCGTAATGCGAAGCAATACATACTGACAAGACTCACGACTTGGCATTTTGATCTTTTCCTTTGCCAAGTTATATCAGTGTGTTTCTAAAATTGGTAATGCATGCAAAATTTATTAGGGACTTGGCAAAATGGCTCTTAGGGTCACGATGAAATGCTGAATGCAAATATTAAACTAACACCAAGTTATATTACGAAGCCCGATTTATGAAGAATCTACTCACAAAACTTCTGTAAAATTATTTTGTAATATTTTAACAAGAATAAAACTATTTTTAATTATTACTGTACCGTGGAAGCGGTTTTTAAAAAACAGTATTTGAACTTAAAAAATCTACAAGGTATAAATAAAAATTCTTAAGGGAGAGGGTCATAGAAAATACATTTATGTTTTTGTTAGAGGAATTAAAAAATTAAATACTAATATAAAGTGTTACGAAATCATAAGTAAAATGAGAAAATGCTTTTAGAAACCTATAGAAAACAAATGTAAATACGTAAGCCAGACTCCTTTTGTACGGGCTAAAACTGCCGCACAAAGAAAGGAAATAATAGATAGATACATATAAAATAGACATGCAGTGATTCTAATAGAGCTACACACATACTACAACAGAAGGATCTTTATTACATCATGAGAGGAGAAGGAGTCAGTAGTCTTCGCAACATTTTTGTCCATTTTAGAGAGAGTATCCCAATACTAATACAGAATGATATAACACACCAGTATGTACAATAAAGAAACATCCAATAATATATCCTCGGACATAGTTTCTGTGGAGAAATCAAAGTGAAAGAGACAGTTGAAGGAAGTGGAGAGGGAATGATTTTCTATCTGCCATTGAGGGAACGTAGGCATAGGATCAGACATGTAATCTGGGGCAATTTTTCACATAAATCGGTAGAGTTTTCTACGTTCTCTGACTAGAGAATAGAGTAATGGAGTTTGGCGAAGGAGGCGAGCGAAGCGAAGGAGTTATGATGGACTCTGTCCATCTATTTCTAATAAGGCTACAATATAACCCTAACTGTAATGTACTTATTGTTAGTGCTATCTTGAGATTGCGGTTTGGGTTACACTAGCAATAGAACACAGAAAATCCGAACCAATCTCACGTACTATCTTTCTTAATAAGTTCGTTTAATCATTTTATTAGCCGAACTACCTGAATACTATAGTATTATTGTGTCCTAATTTATCATTCAGCTACGAAGTATCTGTAACTATTCTCCCTAGCATAAATTCCATACCAGCTCTGCATAAATGTTTAAGTTAAACTCCCAGAATATGTAATTGAGAGAGAATTGTCTACATACCGATTGTAGTGAGCGTGGTGAGGGCAAAGAGGAAGGCCCTTGGAAAATTCCAAGGGTACGGGGCTTCTTGAATTGTGGCATTCTCAACGACAGTGAGAATTCTCTCGACGAGAAATCTCTGAAAATTGCCAACTTCTTCGGAAGTCATTTTGGTCCAGTTGTCCGGGTAGAGAATATTCATACTCAGTGTAACATCCCAAATGTTTCTTACTGTATCACTTTTAAGCTGCTGAATCTGTTCGCCTTGAAGGCTGCTGAGAATGGCCATTGTGAGATTTGTCCCACGTTTTACTGGGTAGCCACTGGCGGACACTTGCACTTGAGAGCTCCCACTCTTATGGTTCTCTAAAGCCAAGAAGACAAAGGAGCCAATAAGCGCATAGCCCAGCACAAGAGCACAAACGAACAGATTGATCACCACAAGTTTCACAGCTCCTTTCCATGATGGCACTTTCTTTCGCTGATGAAATGGTGTCGGTTTCCTCGTGTTCTCAATCCCAACGAGATCAACACCTTCAGGCAGAGAAAATTCCGTGTCTTCTGAACAATACTGACTTGTCGGTCGATCCATCGTGGCAATTCACAAATTTATTCTTCTCTATTTCCACTTACTTTCCCTTTATTTTCCTACTTCCGGTAAGAATACGTACTTTCGTATACAATATTCTCACAAATTTCTAATCACACAAAAGTAAGTTATGTTTACTCGACCCGAATTTTTAATTTCTTCTGATTTATTTAGTTCCCACAATTTCGATGAGAAGTAGGGCATTCATAAATTCAGAATCTGAAAATAGAGAAAATAAATATTTTAAAACGGATTTCATTAAACATCTTCCTTATAAATACAAATACAAGTATACACTACTAATGTAATTATACATAAATATATTAATCCGTTCCAGGAAGTGTTTATAATATCACATATTTTATTCGCCGAATTAGTGAATATTCCTGAAAATATACCAAATATTGATATTTATTTTGTGAAGTGTGACTTTACCAAATACAATACATGGAATAATATTGAATATCGATAAATATCAAG
>JAQFYC010002855.1:0-23258 GCA_034694165.1 Tomocerus mixtus | reverse complement strand
CCATTTTCACAACTTTGACTTCCAAAGTAAGGAACCCATTGCTGCTTTACCATTTGCTGAACTGTTCTTCCAAGTTGCTGATACAAATTGGGATTTCTTCGTCCACGGGAATCTATTCCCAGGCAACTTCTTTGCGAAGGAAATTGACATCGCCCGCTGGTTACTGAAAAATGACAGAGCAAAGGACAATAAAGTATCACATTTATTTTTCAAATACAGTAAAAGTTGTTTTCGTTCGATATGTTCTGAAATACTCGTAGTAAATATTTAAAAAGTACTTCTTAAATCAGTCCCAAGTGGAGTGGACACATCTGCCAAACTGGTCACCGCGAATATAATCAAAAATATTTGAGATTTTGCCATTTCTATTGCTACAACTGTTCAATTGTTGTTACAATTCCCCTGCTCCAGTTTTTTAGCCCGTTGAGTTATTTCAAAACTTTTGGAATGAGTTTTAAGAGAAGCAGTATTTGAAAAATAAAAGTCAGTGGCATGTGTCTGCATGTAGGGCAACAACAACAATTATAGGCATATTACAAATTATCATATGTATGCAGATTAAATAGCTATAAGGAAATAATGTTTTTACAGATAGGTAAAAATAATGTACGTAGAATATATTCTCACACTCATGCAGTAATACATATATAGGTATCTGTATCTCACATACTATAAGCGTACGCTGTCTCAGCACAAACAAAATGCCTAGGGAAATAGGGATATACTTATAAGTAATGCATTTGTGCTGAAAGATAAGGCTCTATAAACGTTATGAAAACAAGTCTCACGCTGAACGTAATACTTATTTAATGCATTTATAAACATGTTCCATTTATAATACAGATACAAATTAAATACGAATATTTACAATACGGAAATACGTCTCAAAAGTCCGGAACTAGAAACGAGCATTAAATAGAAATATTATTTGATAACTCTTGTACGTAAGATAAGAACCGTTTTTGGAAGTAAAAATGGGAAACCACTGTCGTAAGAAATAATTAGAGAGCTTGGTTCCTCTATGAAATCTTCTGGATATCTGTTGTCATTTATTATTGCGTTACTCATATTCATATTTATGTAAAATCATCATTCAATAACAGCAACTATACAATAACATGACAGTTTACATTAGAGTATTGCAACAGAAGATTCTAGTTCAGTTATTTATGTTGCAAATATTTATGGAATACCAAATACCTACCTACGAAACTTTCAGCACATATTTATGAATCAGAATCACGCAAATAATGTTTTTAGGTCATGCTTACTCTAAAGTATTTGCTTGCATAGTGCATTCCGTATACGCAATACAAACCTGTAAGCTATACTTGCATCTACTACAACTCCGTTAAATACTAACCACTACATGCATAGGAAAACAATATTTCTAACAACCACTTCACTGATATCGGAACAGATATCATTTTTATCATTTTTGTGGGAAATCCTAAGAAAATATATAGTTGAGTTATATTGCTAAAAAACGGACATGCTATAACATATACCATATGTATTGCTAATTTATCATATAATGAGTATAAATGATTCAGAAACAGTATTCATTACGAAAGATAAAATAAAATAAAAGCTTAGACGTTTTCTTGAAACACATGTGCAACTGAATAAAACCATTTATTTAAGTGAATTGGTTACAGGCAATTTTTGCGAGAATTTGTTATTAGTGAAATAATTAGGGAAATGCCGATCATCACAATTTAATTATTATTTTTGAATGACAAAGCGTTACATTTTGTCCGTTTTTGGAGGTAACCAGATCTGATAGCATATCGTGCCAATCAATATGCCTGCCACCAACACTAGAACAATTCCAACTCCAGCTTCATATCCTATCCCTATAGCAAATAGTGAAAATAATAAAATTGTAAAAAAAAATTGTAAATACCATCATAATTGTTTTTACAAAAGTTATTTTCTTAAAAATTATTAAAATTTCTTTAAATTGTATATATTTCTCTACTATTTTAAATTGAATATTTGTATTAAATCATTTCAAAATATATATTTTACTTGAATTTACGCCAACGTGCCATTTAATTGATTTGGCCCCTTCTGTGTTGCTCGCTTCACAAATATAATCTCCCATGTCACCAGAAGTAAAACTGGTAAAGTGTAGAATGCTAACACTTTTCTCGTGGTGAGAAGATTTCAAAATTTCATAATGTGGAGGTTTATCCATAATCTAAAAAATGTCAATTCAAAATTAACTTGTAATGCCTATATTAATATAGGTATTCGATTTCAAGAATTGACGCTAGGCTTACTTCCTCGTTATTAGCTTTGAGCCACTTGAGCTGAGGTGCTGGATTTCCCCAAACTTCACACACCAAGTCTAATTGTTTTCCGTCGGTTCCCAACACTTCTAGTGTACTACTTGCATTCTCCTTAGAACTGTGCGGAGCAGATTTGTCTAAATTAATATTCATTATTTATTTATCATTTAAACGTATTATAATATTCTTAACATTACTAACAACTATGTAAGTAAATTCTAAAATGCTCCTTTAAAATAGATACAATTGTATTATTAAGTTATTTATTACAAAAGTCAAAATACTTAATAAAGTATAAATATATTTAGGATGTTTGTAAAATAAAATTTAAAATTGGCTAGATTTTTTTTTCGATTTTTAAGGTATTATGAATTTTTATGATTAAAATATTCAAAAGTATACTATAAATACAAATAAAATTTGTCGGGCGCGAAATTACCTGTAACCAAAATATCAATAGCAGATCCAATTGGATATGGAGACCATGGAATAAAGTACAATAGTTGTCGCATACCCTTTTGCATCTTCAATCTTACAGTATTACCAATATTTTCACGATCATCTGATACAAATGAAATACATAGGTAACTTCAGCCAATGTTATTCCATACATAGAAAATCAATATGAATATTGGAAACCAAAGTAAATAAAGTGGAGAAATTACTAATATTAGAAATACCTACCACCGTAAACAAATGACGCTAAATGCCCATCTTTAAGTTTATATTCCCAATAAAGTTCACCAGGAAATCTGTAATTTATTGCTTTGTAGCTAATGTTTACCCACTGACCAGGATAAAACAATTTATTCACATTTTCCTTTGCCAACTTGACTGCCACGAGTTTGTCAATGGCAATGTCACTGTCGATTCGATCTACAAAAAATATATTAATATTAATATATTAATAAATGGTAAATATGAAACATATTTCTATTTCTATCAGTACTAAATATTAATTTAAAATTCAAATGAAAAGTCATCGACAACAAAAGTATTAAAATGTATTGAAGAAAGTTAATATATCTTCATAATAAAAAATGGAAATAAGTCAAAATTAAAATCTAGGTTGTTTTGCAAATGGGGGAAATTTTGTGTCAATTGTTTTTTAAATGTCATCCTTCGATGCATTCCTGAATATGCTAGAACCTTAGGTAACGATTATTTACGGATATTAAAAGAAGTATGTTTAAACAACTTTGGCGACTTTTAGACATGAAAACCATAATTGTATTTAAAATATGTTGAACATATAGCTACCTACAACACAAATTATATCTTAATTGGTATACGTACATTTAAAATTATCCAGGGCTGTGAAGAATTCCACAAAATTCCTACTCCGAAGTTTAGTTGTACAAACCAGGACGCCAGATTCTTGTATATCATCCAGAACGCATTCACTTTGACTGGAATTTGTTTTACAAATGCGAACTCTTTCGTTGCAATTTTTAATTGGATCTTTCCCGTTGCAAGCTATCCTTTTTGTACAATTATCTACCTGTATTTTACAATTGGAAGAAAATTAGTTAACTTATTGATATAAATATTTGCATGAAACACTTTATGACATCGAAATAATTATTTAGTTTAAATAATTACACTGTACATCCTGAGACATTCAGTATAAATTTGAGAATCCGAAGGATTTGTAAAGTTTACACTCAAAAATTGGTCAATAATTTCATTTTCGTTCGTTGAATTACACATTGCTGTGTATGCATCTAGAAAATCAATGATTAAATCTTGATTCGGGGAATTTATGTTAAGCGGTGGTGGTGCCATATCCTTTCCTTGTCGTTCTAACATATCTAAGTTCATAAAAAAGTTTATTAGACTGTGAACAAAAGTCAATAAAACTTTAGCATTCCTATAACTGATATTCCCATTAAATTTAAGTAAATACAATAGTTAAATAATAATAATTCCTACGCTCACCTCCACTTTGTTCAATGTAAAGCGTGAAATCTGTAAAATTTCTCCTGACTAGGTCATCATGAATGTAGAATTTATACTTCTCTAGGTAGCCAACCTTTAGAAGATCTTTAATTGCTATTTTAATAGCAAATCCATGTCGATGGTAAACCCCAGATGTCTTTTCCTCAACTGATATTTGATTTCCCTGGGTAATTTCATAAACCGGATATGTCTGAAAGAATTTTAAATCCTTTTTCACAAGTTACTTATTGCCCAAGCTGACTTATAAAGAAACAATTATTATCTGAACAGAATTGTTCCGAATTTATTGGTGTAAATAATTACAAAGAAAATCTTATCACATGTACCCAGTTAAGTTTACTTGAGTCAAGATAAAACGGTAGCCCACGCTGACATTTAATAACCAATGGTTTCAATCTGTTTGGCAACTTTCCGTATTTATCAGCTAAATTTTTATTGACATTGAAATTTATAATAAAAAATAAGTTATTTTGTATCTAATGTTATATGAGGAGATAATGTAGTATTATATAGCAATTGTACACATACCATCTACTGCAATTTTAGCAGTATTCCAGGATTGACAACTTATGTTTACATGGTGAGGTGCAACTAATTGACAATCAATCAATACTCTGCGAGTATAGAAACAAGATTATTATATCAATGCGTGCAAAAATTTCAGTTTTCAAGAAAATATACTTTAACAACCGGCCAAAACACCCCTCTTTTCGTTTAATGAATTCAAATTTTTTGAAAAGCAAAGAAATGGCTATTTATTTCTGTGAAATTAATTACATCTGCGAAAGTACTTTCAACACAGAATTATATTTATTTTTAAACCAGGTTTCAAACTAAGATGTAAAAAATTTGCTAGATTAATTATAGTAGTAATAGCAGGTTGTTGTAAAAATATGTTCTTATTTGCATACGTACCGCTCACTGGTGACGACACACGGTTTTGGAGATTCTGAATTGATTATAATGACATTCAACAACAAAGTCATTAATAGACATGGTAAATGAAACTGAATTAATTTCATCATAATGAGAAGTTGTGAGCTCTCGATACATCTACTGATAAACACTGAATACAGTTAGATATTTACTTGATTTACTGTTGATTCAAAAATATGTTTGGCATATAATTATCGTACAGGAAAAACTTTAAAGTGTGACTTGTTTCCTTACCTTTCTAGTTGAAAATAAAAACAATCGTTCACGACAAGTTACTCATAATAAGCGATTATGCTGCAGTTCAATTTACAATGCCCATAAAAAATAATATGTAATTGTAGATTAAATACACAATTAAATACATTGCATATTAATTATTTCTCCGCAAATTCTGATAATAACTCCCTCTATTTTTGGACAGGATAAATTCGTATTAAATAAATACATCAATTAATCATCATAACTCCTAGGACAGTCAAACCTGTGTTAGTGTACATCACCATTAATGGATCTCCTCTACTAGTGGAGAGCCATTGTTGGATATATTGCCTATATCTCTTATGTAAAAATCCCTGTATTAGTGGAAAATTGTCTACAAGGGACAAAAATGGTCAGATATTTGTTGTACACTAAAGACAGGTTTGTCTGTATTTATTTAGTCCTAACACGCTTTACAAATTTACCAATTTAATATCCATATTCTGAAAGTAGTATATTCGCTATATCAACAAACTTTAAGAAATGGTGCATATAATTAGGGAATAGGATACTCGTTGAGAATTCTTTTATATTGTTGCTACGATTACACATTCAACCGCATTCAACAGACCACGTCCTTTCTAAATAGGTTGACTTACGAGGAAGCCAAGCGAACAAAACGCCAATAGTATTCAGACACTAACCAAGCAAATCATTTCACAAACATTTTGTATAGCAAACATATTTATCAGGATTCTGTCTTAAATGGCTTTAAGTATGGTGCACTTTTAATTCCGATAGGTAGCTAGTCATTTTTACATACTTTGCGCATTCAAATACATTTATAGACAAATCAGTAACTATATGCAAACTGTAAATTAATGATTATAATATTAAATAGATAGGCCTTTGCCTTTCAATACCGAGAGAAATTTAATGAGGAATTTATATCCTCCGTTACGGAGCGAAATTGGAGAATAATGATGAAATATGTGACCATAATGCTGAATGTCTAAAAAGAAAAACAAGTAGAACAATTGAAAATATTTCAAATCTACAAACTCATGTACTGTATTTATAAGGTATATTGTATTTCCAAGAAAGGAAAATGCTTATAAATATCTTACTGTTGCTAAAAATCCATAGTTCAAGGTGAAAATTCCTAAACCGCTAATACCAACTGTATGAGATGAAAGTTCATCCAAGAGAATTATCAATTTTTGTGGTGATATTGATTCCCCATTTCTTCCGTAAGACAGCCACTGTCTTAATGTCCCCGTCTAACAAAGCAAACCCAAATTGTTATTACGAAGACTTTAAAAACATAGCAGACTGGACAGTATGATACAATTTCTGCTAATTTAGCATATTTAATATACTTTGTGTTAATTTATAGTACAATACATATATATTTACATGTTTACAGATTTCCGCTCCTATCCCCAGCATAATAGACATATTTATCATGAAAAATGTAATTCTGCCTTTGGCAAACCAATCCGTGACAATTAGTATATCGTCTAAATGAGATGCGTAATATGGAACAGCTTCCGCAAGGTAAATAAAGATAGTTGGTCCCATTGCCTCGTTCACCAACTTCGATATCTTTTTCAATTCATAGTATTGCTGAAGAACCGTCGATTTTTTGCCATCCTGCCTGCATCCCCGATTCTCTTCCGAAGTCTCTTCCCTAATAGTTTTTGCTAGTTCTTTAGCAGGACACCACAAGACTAAGCAACACATCAGTGTCGACAAGTGTACGTAGTACCCGGCAATACTTCTGTACAAGTGCATTGTGAAAGACAAAAGAAAAAGGAGAATATTGGGTAAAGACTTTGCGGTGCTGGTTCTTGAAAAATGGCAATTCACAGTAAAATTTCCAGTTAGAAATAAAGTATACTTTCCTTCCGAAACGTATTGCGAGTAAAGATTTTCAACGCTCCATGACGAAATATTAATAATTCCGTAACCAGCCACCGCATTTAGAAATCCGTATATTCCAAACAATGTACAAAGTGTCACAGCTTTTCGATTTTTCTATAAGTAGGAGAAATAATTTCATCAATTCAAAAATATTATTAACCTTAATTGTTTCTTTCTCATAAACTGTTGCTCTTGATTGTTGTTTTGTACAATGCCAATTTTTATTTTTTAATATCTTATGTTTACCCACTTTTACATATTCTTTGACAGAAAGAACGTTTTGCGATGGAGAAATGTGTTGGATAATTTTGCAAAATATGTCTCCCTTTGTCCACAAGCATTTGTAATAGACAATATGCAAAATAACATTCAGCGTTGATTGGACCAGGCGAAAATGGGCAATGGGATTTATGTGCGCAACATTGAATGGGACTTTTCGGATTGCTGTAAAATACCGAATAAGTATCAAGCAGTGGAGAATTGCACAAACAGCCTAGAAAACAAACATATTTATAATATAATAATTTAATTGCCGACTAAATAGATTGGTCGGCTCCAGGTGCAGCATTATACCGCCCAATCACAATAAAGTGATCCAATTAAGTAGTTAAACTACGAAAACATGTATATTTGCCCAGGGGGTGTCTAATTTTAAGGTAACACTAGATATTTGAACATTTTAAATTTTTTTAAATTTTGTTTTCACCTGATGCCACTTTCTTTTACGAATTGTGTACACCCCGTTTGAATCTTTCACATATCTGTAAGGACTGTATCCTAAATTGTATGCAAAATCAAAATAAACTTGCAGAAAATTCTCAAATATACCCATCTGTTTTCTTGTAGTAGTAATCTTCCTAATATTCAAATCGTTGTCAATTACCTTTACGTACCGAAAAAATGTTTCGGGAGAAAACGATTCGGTAAGTTGGCTTGGTGTCAGATCTTTCATATTGGCAGTGCTTTGGCTGAGAATGATAGAGCGATACTGAAGGGCAAATAATCTAATAAGTACAACGTTTTTTGTACCATTGACAGATGTAATGAAATTGGCTCTTTCTCATATTCATTACAATTTCAATTGAACTTAACTACAATCAAGTAAATTAGATTACCTACCTAATAGAAAATCAATACCTATTATCTATATTTATATATTCAATTGGTGTCAATACGCAATGTATACATAACTGTCTCATTAAGCAGAGTGAGTTATTACAATTCTACTGTTGTGTACAGTATCGCTAGAAATTCTCCATTGGAGCTGAAATATGGCTCCAACTTCAATGGAGGACGGTTTATCGATGAGTAGTCAATATACTATAGTGATAAAGAGCCCTTCGCTAACATTTCCGACATAATATTTACTATCATGCTGAAAATCTCCAGTATATTTTTCTTAATACTGTAGCAACGGTAGCCACTGTTCTGTATTTTAAATAAATGGGAACATTTTATAGCTAAAATATTGTATTCAAAATTTCCAATAGATAATTAGAAAAAAGAATTAGAAAAAATCTTGAAAATGTTTTTTAAAAAAGTAAAATTAATGTAAAACGTGAAATTATGCAAAATACAGATTGGTAAAATAAGCAAAGCAATTTAAATTGAAACCCCCCACTTATTTGATTCTTTTAAGCTTAAAAAGAGTTCAATATACTATAACGAGTCAAAAGTTCATCAGACGGATGACGCTAGACCGTTGAATATTGGTAGAAATGGTAGAATAGAAGTTTCAGATTTTTCCAGAATCTACTATATTTAGATACGTTTGTCCTAAATCTTAAACATTGATATGACAAGATGGCATTGCCAAGATTTCAATGCTAATAGTGTATATGAATAATGTATATTTATACTACATATACCTCGGGAGGGTTTGTTCTATGACTAAAAATCAATATCTAGTCATTTTTAGCCGTATATACTACATACATTGGTGATAGGATTATTATGATAGTGACACTCACAATGAGCCAAGTCTCCAATAATTATGCCTGTCATACGATTGTGCACTAAAACCCATGGAGAAATAGTCCTTCCGGTTCCGAATATACGAAACAATATATTCTTGCATTTACTGTCAAAAGGAAATATTTATTTAATTGGCCAGGTGTTTGATGTGGTATAGTACTATGTACTATGAACTCGTGAAAGTCAATATATTAAAATATGGCTCATTTCATAAACAATTAACACGCAATTCTAAAGAAATAAAGAAACGTAAGTTTATTGTTTACTGTTCTTTGTTTACGTACAATATTTAAAAAAAGGAAAATCCCATAATTGCACTTTTGTTTTGTTTCTTGTTATTTTCCATAAGAAATGTTTCATATGGAAAACTACTGATAGCATCACAAGTTATACATATATTTTGTATTTACAGTCTGATTTAACCGCAAACCCAACTAAGTTTTCTAGAATTGGGATATAATTTATAGATAATTTATTATTACGTGGTTATAGGTTGACATAATTCACAAAAATAGGTACGCATCGTCTCAGGACACACGATTCAACTCATTATTTATATAAAACATTATTAAATATTTCCTTTTCTTAAGAAGTTGTTAAGTGTCCTTCCAGTTCTTTTCATAATGACTCTTCTAATAAGATTGATGTTAATTGCGTTACCTGCGAACGCAGTGGCAAGTGTATCCTCAGAATTCAGGTGTAGTCAAAATAGCACAAAACCTCTTATACATATTCCTTTTGAATTTGTAAAGAATTACAAGAACAATGTTTACGTTGTGGACAAGAATCCCGTGAACGAAACATTTGTCATCAATTGCACTAGTAGCCAACCAGTAGATTGGAGGTTCCAAGGAAGCATTGTAAGATAACATTACTGCAGTCATGTATGAGTGTGTTTTTTTGTTTAAATGGCATTTAAGGGGAAAACAGAAATCAAATCTGAGTCCCTAACTATTGTAATAATATATGTAACTAATACCCTAATAATTAAGTTGAAAAAGTAATTACAAGTTGTAAGAATGGTTGTGGTAAATTGCAATTGATATTGCAAGTTCATTGTATTTGTAATTGTATAATTAATTATGGTATTTTGTGTGTATATCGATGTGCAAATTTCCATTACACTAATCTGGATATACCCAAAATAAGTTAAATTGATCACTGAAAATTAAATAAACAAATGGTGCTGACTTTCTGACTGGTCGAGAATACAATTGTTCGTGGTTAGGATTTGATATCGGTTTTCACAATAAATGCCATTTTAAACAAGAAAACTCCAACGCATACACTTGACATTAATTTTCTCACTTTGAGCAAATTATATTACTTTTTAATATCATGAAACTAAACTTAATCCCTATTGGAATGGAACCTGTTGAATCCATTAGGGAAACACTGTAGTGAAGTCGGAAAGGTCAATGTCATATGAATGGATTAACAATGGGTATCCCATGGGACGTTGCTTTTATAGTGCACTAATATTTACTGCCGTTGAAAATGAAGTAACTGGACGGTATTCGTGCCTTGTAAAACCTTGGACAAGACTTGATATCGATGATAAACCGGAAAGTCAGAGAAGTGACATAGTTCTTTATTCAGGTACTTAGTTTATTGAGGTTTTATTTTAAATAAACATGGCTTTACTTATTGTCGGCTTGTAAATTGCATAGGTAACATATAATATATTTTTAAATGTGTCAGAATTATATTAGAACCTAATAAATCGGTTCTGTTCGTAGGTTTATCACCTCTGACTCTGAGCAATCAAACCTTTACGTACGACTTTAATTGGCTAAGGGTGTTAAGAAAATTTAATAAAGGGTATAAAGCCACTCATCAATATAAATTGCCATGTGCTAGAAATCACCCAGAAGTAAAATTAGAACTGTTTTTCTGGGACGATGAGGTAATAGTATTTCTATAAAATTACTGTACCGCATTTCAAATCTACTAGTACAAGAAATCTAATTTGCATTTATTTTTAAGAAATCCCAGTGGGTCTATGAAGACAAATCTAAAGAATCCGTAAGTGTTTCACTACAAGTTGCTTTAAAAGTGGACCAACTTCCTCGTTTGTACAAGTGTGAAGGGAAATACATAGGGAATGGCTCATACTTCCAAACCGAAGCTGTTTTTATCAATTTTCCAAAATATCCAGGTACGTAATCGCAAAAAGTTAGGACAAGTGTGGCAACATAAATTCTATCGCTTTAATCCGCTAATAACCATTTTATTTGAACTTAACATATTAAATAGATCATTTGTTTTGGCCTCCGGTTGACAATCTTACTTATAAAGTGTCCCAAACGTTTTACTGTTTTTCACGTACTCCTGTAAATATTATTGGTCAGAATGACCAAACCACCGAAGTTAACGACAACTTCCTTAATGCTTTTGCTAAAATTGGATTTCCGAACTCAAAAGCTGTTCAAGTAAAAGGACATGGGGAAATCGAGGTTTCCTCTGAAGTGATATGTGAAGATGCAGAAACAAATCGTACGCTCATCCAATGGTACAATACATTAGCATTATTATATTATGTAGAATTCGCATACATATATGTACTAGCAGACAAGGTCAATTAAGAATTACTTTGATCCTTTCCTTATTGTTATAATAGTTAGAATTTATTTTGCCTGGATAGTCACTGCACTAGTCGACTTCTTAAATATTTTTAATTCTTCGTTGTTTTTTCGTAGTAAATATTTACGTGCATGCGTAAGGATCTACGATGTTCACTTTTCTTCAATAACAACAACAAACAACATCTAAACCTAAAGTTGACTCACAATTATAGGAATTTTAATTATAATTAAGATCTGCGCTGAACAGATTTGAATGTATGTGTATTTTCTGTAAAACTGAACATTTTTGAATGCTATAGTAACTGACAACTACATGCACTTCCTTATTATATATACCATATACCTACTGAAAGTGGCACAAGATGAAGTATTTGACGAAAAAATGTCGGATTAAACAAAAGTGTGTGCTTTTAAAATTTGCATAATTATTTTCAGGAAAATTGGAGAGAGCGCGGATCAGAAAGATGATCGCTTAATTTTAAATGGTAGAGCTAAGCAGGCAGAATGCAGTACATCAGCAGATCCAGAGTACACTTTCGTTCGTTATGTGGCTGCAACGACTCATGTAGAACTATCCCTGCAACAAAATTGCCTTTCAAATCCTGACAAAGTGTGTTATTCATATTATTAATTAAGTCAACTGTTAATTATTGTTTATATACCATTACTAAAATTGATGACAACAAAGGAGGGACAAAGGAATTTACGAAATATTATTTATGTATTACTAACAGGAATGGAGCATATGTAGCCATAAAACAGCACCAATACCGTCCCATCTCCATTTAAATAACCCTTCTTATGTATACGGACGCCTTCCAAATGGAACATCCGGAGCGTTTCAGTGCGACAGCCCGGACATGTTTAATGATAAAAAACATTTTGGGTACAAAGTTTTCGCCCCCAGCCCTTATGGATTTTTGGGTACTTAATAAATAGAAAATAACTTAAACTAAATACTTAAATATGATTAACACTTTTTATTATTAAATGTGCAGGTAATTTGGATATTTCACGACAAGAATTTATAAAACTAGACTCCTTGTCAAAGTACGTTGTGAAGGTTGGTGAAACAATTGACGCTGTGTGTACAATATCCCAAATGTATTTTCAAGGGTCTCCTCTGTGGATATTCGTTTGGTTGAATGGCAGTTACAACGACGTCCATAAATGTAAGGTTTACTTAAATCTGAAGCTTTTTATTTCCCAAAATTTATTGCTACAATGTGTCTCCTTTTTGCAGCATTGATAACAAAGGATAAGGTTGACAAAATAGGTTCCTCATTTTACACAAGAAGAAGTACAATAAAAATAGACAGTCTTGCTATTAAGAAATTAACTTGCGGCGGTGTGCATTTATTCCCAAACAATAAAGGGAGAAGTGGCGACAATAGTATGTTGATGTACCCCACTGAAGATCCTGACATCAGGGTTACCGGAAGTAAATCACTTTACCTATACGAAATTGTGTTGAATTATTTAAGTACAACTATGGATAATGTATTGTAAATATATGGATGTGTTTTATTTTTAGATACACAAAAGAGTGTTTCTGTCACCGTATTAGCGATTTTTGGAACCACCGCTGTGTTCATCCTTCTTACTGTTGTTGGGATTGCAATCTTCCTTATCAAACGCAAAAAGTCGAATCCTCAAAGCGTTCTATTAGCTAAAATTATAGAAACTTTCTTCGTAGGTGGCGAGCCAGAAGTACAAAATGACAATATCTGTAACCCTTGTCAAGACGCTGAATACAAGCCTTATGATAAAAGCTACGAAGTACATTTTACAGACTTAAAAATAGGTATGCAGTGCAAAAACATTACCAAGAAATTAATTCTAACCATTAGAATTAATTGATTATTTAATCTGGAATAGATTGGGATTCTCCTTTGGGAAGTGGAGCTTTCGGCATAGTGGTGAAAGGAACCCTTCTAGGAATAAATAATTCTAAAAAACAAAGTCTGAGCCATAATACCGTAGCTGTGAAAACGATAAAAGCTATCACAGATCCAATGTTCCTTACTTCGTTAATGTCCGAATTAAAATTAATGATTTATTTGGAAAATCATGAAAATATCGTTCATTTACTTGGCGCAGTCACAAGCAGATTGGGAAAAGGTAAGTTTTCAGTAAAGTAGTTTTTCTAACGATAAGTTTTCTAATAAAATATATTCCGTCTAACAGGAGAACTCTATTTGGTGCTGGAATACTGTGAAAATGGATCTCTTCACAAATACTTGGTGGATAATCGGAAAATGTTTACTAATAATTTTGATTTTTCAATCAACAGATTAAAAAAGTAAGATAATTAGTTATGATTCAATGGCTTGCTACTTTCTCCTTCCCGGTTTCTGTTCTGGCTTTATGTAGTGCACAAAAATGCTTTCACTACTTTCTGTATTACTATGAAACAACTTTTGCCCGCTTTCCTAGGCTTTCTCCTTTTTAAATATTACTGAAGAGCAGAAAAGCTCGTCAGGAGAAGTAAAGTTCTTCAAATTGATTAAAAAAACTGATTGGCTCTTTCTAATTTTACCACATTGAAATTGAGTGATAATTTTTAATAAAATATATTACCTAAACACTTGAAATTACTTTGCCACAGTTTGTACACGAACGTAAATTACTCTTTAAACCCTGCGGATCTTCTACGTTGGAGCAAAGAGATCATTTCCGGAATGGCACATTTAACCTCCAAGAAGGTATAATATAACATTACTTTGTGGTTGGGTCACTTTTCTATTTAGCACGTTTGCACAAATTCTTTAACTTCAATTGCTCTAATCACAGGTGATTCATGGAGATTTGGCTGCAAGAAATATTCTACTGGATAATAAGTTGACTGCCAAGGTCTCAGATTTTGGACTTTCAAGACGACTTTACGAAAGATATGAATATGTTAAAAAATCTCAGGTTAAAAACCAAAGATCTTGAACTATATAGTAACTGCAAATTATCTAATGCGAAGTTCAATTTCAGGAGCCTCTTCCGTGGAGATGGATGGCCATTGAATCTCTGCGTGATTTGACATTTTCTACTGAATCAGACATTTGGTCTTTTGGAGTGACAATGTGGGAGATATTTACTTTGGGTCTGACTCCCTATACTGGAAGTTTGTACTCGGCAGAGTTTATCCGATCACTGGAAGATAACTACCGCCTTTCGAAACCTCAATACTGCATTCCCCCGATGTATTTTCTTTAAATATGGTTTCCATCACCTCAACAATATATATGTTACCGGTAAAATCGGTAATAAGGCATTACCGGTAATGCCTAGGCAAAAACGGTAATTTAAGTTTTTACATTAATACGACAAATTTTAAATAAATATTGAATTTACCAGTTTGATTAAACAGTTAACGGGAAATCAGAAAAGTGTCACTTCAACCCTCTGCTATGATAAATGGCCATTTTACAACCAGTTGAATTTTAAACTTTAAAGGACTGTAGTGTCGCCATTTTTCATAATAAAAGGTTGAGGTAACACTTTTCTGATTCCCCGTTAACTGCTTAATCAAACTGGTAAATTCAATATTTATTTAAAAATTGTTGTCGTATTGACGTTTTGACCCAAAAACTGTAATTTTAGAAACATTACCGTTTTTGCCTAGGCATTACTGGTAATGTCTTACTACCGATTTACCCGGTAACATGTACGTTCTTTAATTCCATTTCGTTCCCAAATGTCATAAATAAATCTTTTAATACAGATACTGCTTGATGCTTAAGTGCTGGAATCTAATTCCAGAAGAGCGTCCATCATTCGAGGAATTGTCAGAAAGTTTTGACATTATACTAGAAGATTTCTTCTCTGAAAACAAGGTAATGATAATTCTCGAATTCTTAAAAATAACATTCCTCTTGCAATTTGAAACATAAGAAGGTTGAACATAAATATGAATTTATTTCCAACAGCTTGAGTCCGAATTAAATTACGTCAACGAAACACTGTATACAGATGTCGAAGAGTATGCTGTACAAAATCACAAAAACTAAATATTATATTTAGTAATAACCTTTACGATCAAACTTCCTTTCTGCATAATAAACGCATAAAATGACTTACCAACATTAAAAATGCAGGGTACAGAGTACCGATGCGTTAGATTAAAAGTTTAATAAAGTGGGACCTTTATATTAAAATCATGTTTTTAATCAGCGAAATAGTAAAAAATGAATATTGACCAGAGGCGTCAGGGAATGAAATTAATATTGAGTTTTGAAGTAAAGCAATTTTGGAAATGGTATGGCAAAAGAGTGTCCCTTCAGTTGGCCGCCTTATCCCTTAATCCCTTGTGGTAAAATATTTGAAAATTGAGTGAAATAAATAAATGTAGAGGATTAAAGAGTTGAGTGAGACAATACGTTCACTTATTTTTTGTGTGTGCCCCTTGATAAGTTACTCATAGTTTAGTATTTATATTGATATTATGGTATCGTCGTCCTAGAACTGCAAATTATCTTAATGGCCCTTTACTTTTGGGGAAAACAGTTATTTTAAGGATGGCTTGATGGCACTGTGAGACTTGGAAAATTAATGTAAACTTCTGGCCGTAATTTAACGCGTATTTACGAATCGGTTCTTTTAATTTCCACAAATATAGTTCATACCATTATCTAAAACACATGTATGTCTATTATAATCTAGTAAATATAGTATATATTGCAACAAGTAAATAGAAATAACAGTGTGAGTCATAAACAATAACCACCTCAGCTTAACTCAGCCGTGCAGTGCCAACATGCATAAGATTGGGCAATGCACATTTTTAAAGGAAATGAATGTAAAAGTGCTACTTTAGTGCCTGCGAATTACACTATCATAGGTTAATTTTCATGTTTAAAGGGTACAATCAATTTATATGAAGAAAATTATACACATTAAAAATATATGACATTTAAAAAGCATCAACCTTTTACCTTGATTTTGAATTTATATATTTAATTCAATAACCTAGGAAAAACACTTCTAGAAAATCTAGCAACCACTTTTCTGAAGCGGTGTGCATACAAATGCATTGAAAGAAGCAAAATATTTTAATTTTGGCCAATTTATTTCCAATAAACATTTCGTGATCCATTCATAAACATTCATGTTAGAAATGTTGGCGGTAGGTCTACAATTCTCAGGAAAATACATAAATACATGTACATGCGTGTGCTACACATAATTTGCAATAACTTTGCAATGCAAAAGTTCAAGATCAAGGTTGCCCTTAAGGAGATGTATAATATAATCTAACAATTTAGCTGAAATTAGGAAATAGCGTGCCATCCAATTTCTGATTATTGTGCAACATGTGTGTTTCTCACTTAATACGAAGTGTGTGCATATATCTTTACAGGCTCGTGTCTAAAATAGATTCATTTCTCAATTCTCACAATATTATATTATATTTCATTCTAATATTCCTATTTAGTTGTTTGCCAAGGCTCGGACGGAATGACACACATATTATATCAATGCCAACGGCAATCGATATTTAATACAATAAACCAATATTTTCTGACTAACTAATATGTCACTTATTGTCAGCACAATATTTCTCATTCAACTACTCTGCTCTTCTTTTGATTGTGAGTTCCGACGACGACCGCCAATTAGTCCAGAACCATCATCAGTCCGTGAAGGAAGAGCAAATAAACTTCTGTGGGATGATCACCCAATTGTACACACAAAATCAGGGACAGTTCAAGGATTTAAAGGGAAGACTTCTAATGGGCGCAGTATGTTCACTTTCGAAGGGATTCCTTATGCAGAGCCTCCAATGAGATTTCGAGTAAGTTTTTCCTAATGTAAATAATAAATTGGACTTAAGAGTAAACGTAAATAGTGTCTTGGCGTTATTGTCTTCTCTGAAGAAATGAGCCATTCGAAGATCTACTTAGCCTAATGGGACATAATTAATAATATACGAAGTCGTGAAATATTATGTCATAATTACACCGTTGAATTACTTAATATTACAAATATATCATTGATTTTTCATTATTTAATTCATTAAAGTATTTAGTTTTAATTGGCAATTACATTTAATACAAGTCATATGGATGCTGCTGCATACTTAAGTATAGAATTGTAAAGAAAGCAATTAAATAATCATTTTAACTGGGATATGAGCTTGTATGCATAAATGAAATGTAATTTTCAATTTTTACCGATTTTCAAGAAATACTTTAAAAAAAGTTGAACATGAAGAATAATTTAATTTTCCGTCCACAGGACCCCGCTCCTGTAAGACCATGGAGTGGAATACTTCCAGCCATGAAAGCAGGTTCACATTGTCTGCAAACGAGGGGGCCTGTTCGCGGTCGGGAGAATTGTCTTTTTCTTAATGTAAGTTTTACAAAACAGTTAATTAATATAAATTATTTCTTTATTAGGAATATTTTTTAATTAGATATATTCGCCACGAAACCCAGCTCTTACGCTAGTATTACATGCTTAAGTAAATTCATGTCGCAATATTTCTAATTTTTAGTGATTCATTCTCATATAATATTTTTCCAAAACTTAAAAATGCAAATTGAATGAGATAGTTCACTGTAATTTATAATTTAATATAAATGGGAGGACATAAATCAAGCGTGATGATCAACACAAAATTAACTGTTCGATTTTAATTATTTTACAGATTTACACACCGGAGGTACGTTGCAACCTTTCAACTTTTCTCATTTGCTAAATTTTATGTACTTATTCCACTCGATAGTTAATTGGTAAAAACGTTTGCTAGAAAATACATTAGCGCCCCCGGCGTTTACCGAGATTTGATTTTTCTTGCCCCGGCGTTTATTATTATTAACGAAGTACCCAAATATTACATGATACATGACCATATTAAAATTTCAATTTTCCACTGTTTTGCCATTATATATAGTTGCCCCATGGTGGGGAAGTAGGTCCAGATCTGCCAGTCATATTTTGGATTCATGGAGGCTCGTATATTCTGGGCGCGGGTATAGATTATGGTGGATCGTAAGTATAATTCTTTTTAGAGTATAATTGGCATCTTACTAAAAATCTTAAACCTCATGAATTGAATTATGCTTCTTACGATCTTAAATAATTTAGCTATTTACTAAATCGTGACGTAATACTGGTGACTGTAAACTATCGTTTAGGAGTACTTGGTAGGTAATGCTTCTTCAAGCTACTTTTATATTTTCACAAATTCTAGCAATACTTTCCATTCCATAATAGTTATTAATTAATTAAATTATTAATGCTTTATAAACATTTAGGATTTATGAGCACGGGAGATGAAGCTTCTCCAGGTTCGGATTCTTGGTCATTCCCTTGAAAAATGCTAGCATTTCATAATTCTAAATCATCTTATAAAGTCTATAATTATTTTTAATAATATTAAATTATCATAAATGATTTGAAGGAAACTACGGTTTAAAAGATCAAGCTCTGGCTATTAAATGGATTCACGATAATATTCGATCTTTTGGTGGTGATCCTAACAAAATATCATTGATGGGGCAAAGGTAGCTACACCAAAAAGAGGGACCATAGCAAAGCCATAACTGTATATTGTGTAATTGATTTCTTATTAATTTTTGATATATTTACTGTTTAGTGCTGGAGGAGCTTCAGTGCATTTGCAAATGCTATCAACAACAAGTGTGGCAAAAGGATTGTTTCATTCTGCAAGTAGTTTGAGTGGTACTGCATTTAGCACTTGGGCTTTGCAAACTCCAGATTACGCAAGAAATTTGACTTTAAAACTGGCAAAAAGTTTTGGGTGTCCCTTAGACTCTGGCAGCGAGGCTATTGTAGAATGCTTCCGAAATATGGATGGAAATGTATTAGTTGCCAGCCAGCCAAGATTATTTGTAAGGTTCAATATTTATAAATATTATGCAAATTCACTAATCTTTTCAAATTATTGTAATATTGGCAAATTGTCATTTTATAAAAATGGAATGAATTGATAATCTATCTTAGATAATGCACATTCCAAAATTGTGTATTTTTAAATTGCACATTAGAGACTCTTGTATTTTTGGTTTCAGGAATTGTTTCTTTTTCCTGCCGTGTTATTTGCCCCTGTAATAGAGCCTAACACTACTGCATATCCATTTATAACGGATTCAGCGGTGATTTTATATGAAAATGACGAAGTAGCAAAAATCCCATGGGTTTGCACAACTACTGAACAAGAAGCTGACGCTGGAATAATTGGTGAGAATATGGAGCTCCTTTTGCATTTAGCACTTTATTTTTTGAAACAAATAGGAGATTATAGTTTCAAGCTCAGTCAATTTAATCCAGAATATAACTTGAGGCAGTACTTATTCTGAATTCTTAAAGATTTTATTTTTTATTGTTAAGCATTGAGAAATTTGGCGTTGCTGCCAAGTTACCTCATCCGTTGGAAACAGTACATGCCATTCGTGTTAGATTTAAAAAATAAAGTGGACGACATTGACTTTGTGATGGATAAACTTGTCAAGAACTATTTTGGAGATGTGGATCCCTTAAGAGGCAATCCAAAGATATGGAGTCAAGTATGAATAATAATTAACAAAATATTTTTAGCCAATTAAGTATTAAACATTCATTTAGTGTGAATAATTGGTCATTTCGTTTGGAAAGGTTGCCACAGACAGATACTATCAAGCTTCGGTCAGAGTGGCTTTAAAATATCATTCTAAAATTGCGCCTACTTACTCGTACATTGTAAGCACCTTGTAACAGTTCATATATTTAATATTATAATTAAGATATTTGGTTTAAAAGTGTTAAAATTTGGGGACAAAGCCTGCTGGAAATATTTTACTTGAAGAAAAATAATTAATTTGATAATTTATGACATTTTCTAGTTGTTAACATTTTATTGTGAAATAATTGTATTTTTATTTACTTAATTTTATTCATAGTTTGGGTTTACAAGCCGAGTGGGCGTAACACAACTTTTATTTGAGGACTACAAAAAATGGGGTAAATATGATTCATAATAGGATTATTAAAATGACAATTTATTCCGCGAATAAAAATTATTCTTATTTAAAGAATTTCCGTATATTGAACGTTTGGATTGCGAGTAAAATGCCACAAAACTTAAATGGCTATATGAAATTCTAGCCAAGGAACAAAAACCCGCAAATGAAATAGATTTTTCACGCTACTTTTATTTAGCAAAATTTTATATTAGGAATCTGACTTATTAATGCCCTGTCAGTTACATAATATTATTTCCCAATAATCACAACAGGACGAAAGTGAGTAAGGAATATTTAAAAAGTGTCCAAAATTAAACAACATAATATATTATGATAAATGGATATAAGGAATTCCCATTTTCCATGCGTTGAAGGAATTTTGCACTGCTCCCCAGAATTCTTATAGCCGGAATGCATTGTATTGTACGTTCAAGTAAAAATATGTAAATGTCTTGAGGGTTAATTCTTGATTCTCATGTAGGAGCATCTCATGCAGAAGATTTGTCTGTCATTTTCAATTCCACAAAACTTTTCCCACCGATTGGGAAAGGAGAACCAGCTTTCGACATGATGAATATCCTGACTAACATGTATACCAACTTTGCAGGAAAAAGGTTAAATATATTACAAATCTAATAGTAGAACATGATAAACAGAATATTTGTACTTATATTGATATGTGAGACGAGGACTATGGGAATGTTGATAAATATTTTACATCCCTAAATAAAAAAATGATCATGAATTGAACAACTGAAATAATTGCTTTAATTATATATTTTTGTTTTAGTGAGCCATATTATACGATTAATGATGGAAGTGACACTGTTGTTTGGGAACCTATTAATGATGCAGATAATCTGAAATTTTTAAGACTTAACTCTGGAGACATTAAAATGATTCCTGATCCTTTTGAAAAAAGACTTAAAGTCTGGGAAACGCTTGGAATTTATTGAAGACAAGAAGACTTAGTCCATTTTATTACATTGGAGGCTGTATGGAGAAATAATATACTTCGAATAAATTGCAACCATTAAAATATTTAGTTTCAAAGCACCATTATTACAGTAAAATGTCTTTTTCCATTTTTTACATGGTTTTACCGTTTCGTTTACGATTTGTTAACATATATTCTGTTATATGTATTCGCAGTTTAATGCTGGTTACCGCGATTTTAGCGACATTAATGGCTGAAACTAGACGAATTCCAATAAGTGGGTATTTCTTTGTACAATAGATATATACCTATACTATATACTTCTATTACACAATTTAGAGTATATTAAAATACTTGGCTCACATTAAATAGTTTAAAATAATAACAATAATAATCCAGCATATGTAGTGATAATCGTTCTAACATAATAATACAATAAATAGGTACCCAGTAATAATACTAAATAATTCAATGGGAGCTCATTTCGTAAAACCAAAACAAACAATATATAATATAATATTTATTGATTTCAACAATTTGTTTAGTTCAAAAGTCTATTAAATTGTTTTCTAATATTTCGCTATCCAGGATATTATAACCATAACCTACTAAATGTTTCAAATACTCAGCAGCTAAAATTAATTAATATTAAAGTAGTTTATGAGCACCGAGTATAATTACAATTTATTGATTTGACATGTATAAAATATAGGTGGCAATAAATGTACAAAGTTAAGTAGTGAACACGGTTTGGAAGTTTGTAAACTGGCTATTCATACAATGCACAAAGGTAAATTAAGTTGTTCATCAGCAAGAGCAAAACAATTAAAACTCTACAGAGAGCATAAGATTGATGGTATACAAAGTTACAACTGAAATGAAGCTAACAACAGTTGATCTTTGGAATGGGAAAAACGGTCCAATGGAAAATTCAATTTTGTGGCAACTTCTAACAACTCTTCTGAATATCGGGTTGTGGTATCCTTGATATTCTGTTTTTAAGTTTTGCGATTCTATGCTAACAATAGCACCCAGAGGTAGTAATATGAATGGGAGTATAATGAAAACCACATCTGCCAATGGTATAAATGCAAATATTGGCATTGGAATTAATTTGTACATCTTAAAACAGCAGAAAGTACTAAGAATTATTAATAATGCATCTCCAAATATAAAGATAGGGGTGAGTAAGCGTGCTATTGAGTAGTCACAATCAATGTGATTAATCCGGAGTACCCTGTACATCCGTATTGTTGTGTAAGGATTCTCCTTAAATATAAATCTTCTTTTCACCTTTTCTCCCTTGATTTGGACTTTTTCTGTAAATCGTTGCAACCAAAAAGTAGTAGTGAGTACGTAGAATCCTCCACCTCCTATTACCAACATGATAGGATACCAACAGAAGCCTAGACCGTATACAAAAATTGGAATAAGTAGAATTCGAAGAGCCAGGCAATCAATAGATGACAATTGCGTCTCCAGAAAATACACAGTT
>JAQFYC010002854.1:0-23259 GCA_034694165.1 Tomocerus mixtus | reverse complement strand
AGGGAAATTTTACCCCCAGATTATTAAAAAATATTATTTTTTATTGTTTGTATTTTTTTAAATTACTTTACATATAGGTCTAGCTTTCTGCTATTCCGAAGACATTAGAAATGTGAACCAATAATTTTTTTCAAAACAAGATAATGGCTGTTCTACAGAAGTTCATTTTTGGCCAAATTTGACCTCCAATAGAATTGGTTGCATAAGCAGGTTTGTCAAAATTTCAAAATAGCCAAATGAACATCTACATGTTATAATTGCGACTGGCTGAAGCTTCATCCAACTCGTCGTCAATGAAAAAGTGGGCCGTTTGCGTAGAAATAGAATCTACCCAATTGGAGATTGTCATTTTGCCATATTCCATTTTCGACGAAATAATAAATTGAAGCATTTATTTATTCATATTTTTATATATTTTTGAATAAATGTACTACGTCAACTTGAAAATATTAAATAAGCGCCCACTCTCTAATAAGCGCCCACTCTCTAATAAGCGCCCCCTCCAAAAACATCAAATTTGACTAAGCGCCCATGGGCGCCTATTAGAGTAAATACGGTATTGATCTGAGCGAGGAAATACGGTGTGAAAGAAGGAATAAGGAGCTCCAGAGCCAACTCGCAGTTGCCTGAGAAATAATTATTCATTTTAATTCATCCGGTTAATTAATGTATAATCTCAAATGCACAATACTTATTTTTAATGTATTTTAAAGAATTTATTTTTTGTTTGCTACACATGAACATATTATTTATTGATGTTACTTTTGAAATGTAACAATATTGTACAGTATAGTAACTATGATTAAAAGTTGTAATATTTGTCATGCTTTTTTATCTATATAGCTGTTATCTACAATACAAACATAATTATCTTCATATCATATTTTTAAATACATAATTATTAATACATATATAGGTATATTACTTATTCATTATTAATTGCTGTCATTATGGACGATAACTGTATGAAACTGTTAATATTTGATCAATGAGATAAGTTTTCACAGAAATTGCTCTATCTATTCTTGGGGAATAACAAGTAGAACTGTATTACCACGAAGGAATTGTATATTTGCATTCATTTCTTCGTCCCCAGTCAGGCCAAATGTATTTTTATAAATTGGCTAATTTCGCAACTTCGTATATATTTATCTCTGCCAGCAGGATCACAACTTTTGGAAGATTGGTAAGCTTTGTTTTGGAATCTTTAAATATTTTTGAGCTTTGAGATAAATATTAAAAATTGAACATTGGCGTCGGCGGTAGGTATTGATTTATTTCAACATTTAGGAAACATGCCTTGGAATTTCGAAGAATTTACGATATCCGCGGATTTCAGTAGGGAGATACCGTATTCGGAGATTATGATCATTCAAGAAGAATTAAACGATATTCGAAAACGTCCAGCACCACAGGCCAACGAAAACGAAAACTTTGTTGCACAATTTCAGGCTCTAAGAATAATGGGCTCCCAGAACATGGGGACTCAAGAAGATTCGCTAGATATTCGAAGACCGCTTTTTGGAAACCACTGCTACGAGGACTGGACGGCTGCCCTTATGGTTCTTGGAATGACATTTATAACATCGCCCCTCGTAAATGAGAGGTACAAAGCCGAGAAAACTAAATTCCTCAAAAAATACCGAGCTATTGTCCCTCAGAAGAAAGAAATTGAAAATATGAAGAAAAATACAAAAATACTTAAAGTCCACTTGGCAAAACTGCAAACTCTTGGTAAGCCAGATTTCCAAAAATTGTATTTCACAACTGGTGACAAAAACCAAAAGGTTAGAAGTTTATTTCCAAACGAGGACGAATTAATCCGTCTTTTCAAATTGTACATGAATAAGGTCAATACCAATTTACTAAAGGTAGTCAACATAGTTACACGAAAAGAAAATGCGCTGCAGCAATTGGTAAAAGAATACTCGGTTTTGAAAAAATCTCAAGCGGCATCCCATTACGTATTATTTCTTAAAACACTTCGTGACGAATATCGTAAGGTAACAGAGGATATTTCCTTAGAAAGCTTTATAGATAAAATGTCAGCGAAATTGAAAAAATTGAATTTGCAAAGCATAAATGCAATCAGTAAAAATATTTGTGTATATGAGCAAAATCAGTACAACACAGACTCTTCAACCTTTTTCTTATCACAAACCTGTTGTGATAACGAGCACGCTGTATGGGCAACACTTTTTGCTTATAATAAACAAATATCACGGATATGCAAGCTACATGCTGCAAATACAAAGGTATTGTATAATATAACTGCTGAGAATCACCATGCGTTCACTGGAGAAGTTATTTCCATAGCATGGGCATACCCTGACATTTCAATGAATGTCTTTGAAATTTTTCAGATAACCTCAACCTTAAAAATTACTTCAAAAGTCCAATTCCCCCATTTTTCATCCTACCCCAACCTGTTAGAACATATGAAGTCAAATAAGGAGTTAACATACAAAATATTATTTTGGGAAATTAGATCATTGCTAAAAACTGGAAAGTTTTCTGGAAAAAATAGGCTAAGTCATCATCTAAAGAATTTTTTGGCTAAATTTACATATCTTTTGTTTGGCACTGAAGTGAGGAGGCACCCAGGGGCGGCTATTCATAATGTTTTAGCTCTAGAAATACTGAGGAAAGAAAATGTGCCTGAAGAAGAAAAGTATGATTGGATAACCAAAAGGTTGCCTATGAGTGTTAAAAATGCGGTATCTGCCACCCATCAAATACAGACGGTGATTGGCGAGAATTTTAAACATTCCGCATTTAAAAAACCATATCTTAATGACGTATTTCGAAATTCTGTCGTGCCCAGGGATACTCACCTGGTTGATACAGCTTTACTAGCCTTTGTTCAGCTGGAGCAAGATTTAATAAATAAATGGTCTGAGTTATATTGCAGTACCGCCACATCTATGGTGGACAAAATAAACAGAATTAAAGAATGTTGTTCTGAATACTTTCCGTCAAATGCAATCAAATAATATTCTGGAATGTGTGTTCAGCACATCCAACAGTTGTTGTAGCAAAACATTTTCAATTTTTATGAATTTTTGCAAAGTTAACGCAGTTTAAATTACGAAATGACATTATTCTACTACGCCAGATAAAGTTTCTGTTAAGCTAAACTAATAAACTTTTTTAGAGTAGATAAGACTTTAAAAAACTTTTTTGTGTTTCACAATACTTTATTGCATTAATTAATTATTGACATTAATAAAAGAATAAAGTTTTATACAAATTTGTTTACTTAAATATGTTAATATTATTGCGATCATCAATTTATCCCATTTATATGTGAACAAAATTTCTATTTATAATAACTTTATTGTCGGACTCAATTGACACAATTATAATATTGAAAAAGCTTACAATTATACCTTTGCTTCACAATTTTATACAAATTGCACTGATGGAAAAAATGTGCCAAATAAAACTTCCATTATTTATTTATTTATTATTTATTTTATTTCCACTAATTTTTATTTTGCTATAAAAGGGATTTACTTAAAACATAATTATCATTCACATAGTTTAAAAATATTATATAATTTATCTTTTCCTCCTCTGGAATTAGTAAACGATAGAAAACATTAATGCACTTACATATTATAAAATTAGCAATGCTGATGGTACAGTTAGTAAAGATGGAAAGGCTGTCCGTTTTCCTAAATACTTTCTTTGGTAAACTAGTTATACTGCGCTACTAAATGTATATTTTGGCGTATAACCAGCTCGATATAATTGCTATACAAAGGTCGTGATCGTGACCCAGATTACTGCTTTTGGAAGACAATAATCATAATATATATATATATAAAATAATAATATAATATAATCACTTAATAATAGTACATTGGTTGTTTAAATTGGTTTTACTGCTTCTAAAGTTTATCGTTGCTGACTCAGATACGATTATTAAATTTCTGGCCCAATTTTTTAATTTTAGTTAACCTTCTAGTCGTAGTTTTAAAAATATTATAATAAATGTATGGCTATATAAAAGAATATCCAAAAGTGGAAATTAAAATTAAAACATGGTGTTATTATTTTTGAGGCCAGTTTTAGGGATTTCCTGTATAACCTCCCAATGCTCTACGATTTTTCCTTTTGAAATTCTAAATGCATGCATTATTGCACGGTCTATGCCCAAAACACGCTGCGGTAAATATACCCATACAAGGTTTCCGTCTGCTCCTGTACGTTTGAAATCCATTTTGCTAGGTTCTGGATCATAATCGAATACTTTCATCGCAAATTTTTTAAGACCTTCTTTTCCATCTTCAATAAACGGGTTATGCTGAATAAATGGGTCCCCAATATACTTGTCAATAGCTGTAATGTCGTGGTCTCCAAAAAGTTTTTGGTAATACTCAAGAACAAATCTTTTATTCCTCTCTTCACATCTCCATTTCGGGATGTTACCTCTTGTATCCCCAGCAGCTTCGTCTTCATTATTTAAGTTTTTTAATTTGTTCATCCTCAACTCCCCCTTAATAATTTCACCAAGGAAAAAATATTTTATCAAGTTATTATGATATGCATTAAGTTTTTAATTAAATGTACTGCTCACATTCACATACATACAAGAGAGGTAGCATTATGTATTTTTTTTCTCAAACTCTCTAATAATTTTATTAAAGTATACTAACCTGCTTTAATTACAATTACAGCTGTAAGTGACATAAAGAAGCACAAATTATATACCCAGAATAAAAATGGTTTCATGATGACAAAGAATTTTAAAACTGCATTTATGCTGTGATGTTGCTTCCTTGATTAACAAATATTTCTGTCACCGTGGAAAAGAATGATAAAGATGTATTATGTACTAATTCATTAATTAGTAATTGAAACGGTTGGCATACATGACCGACGTGCCTAATAAACATACATATTATTGTGGAAACAAAAATAAAGCGTAGGTATTCACTTAATGGGCGTATGCAGTTACTGTTACACACCTGTCAAGCCAAACAAACTGTTTTATGTGCATTATAGTGCTTTACAAATTACATAAATAAGTATGTACATATTTAAGCGCATATAATAATTATGGTAGTTAAGTACCAATGCGTAAAGTGACATAAAATAATATTATTTGGATTATTTTTCTAATAAGCAACTGCATCTGCTCATTAGCGTAATAGTGCACTTACGTAATTAATATACACTGCATAATATTATCAATATAAGACTACCTTGCAAGGAACATGATGCAACATAAGGATTTTTTTAAATAGCAAAAATATGATAATAAACTAGTTCGAAAACGGTTTAGTGATTCCCTTAACATATTCATGTAAATGTTTCACTCGAAATAATATTAAACTGCAGATGCTATTCGTGGAATGTGAAATATATGAAAAATGAAATTAGTTGATGGGTTGTGCAAGAAATCAAACGCAAATTCGTTTACACATAATACGCAGCAGTTTTATTTGCAAATTTTTAATTTTGTCAATTTTGAAGAAAAAATTCTTTAAAATTTTGTTTAACAGCAGGAGGACAAAACCTAAAAATTACTTGTATAATCTTGTTTAAATAAAAAAAATACATTAGCAATTTTTGGTTTTTAATTAAAAGTTCAAGTAAGGTAACGATTTATTGAGGCGATTTTAAATATTTAGGTTGAATTATAATATTTTTAGTAAGTTACTATATTTAGGGCAAGGTAACAAAAATATTTGAGGTAAAATCATTCTCTTTGGTGTCCCATTAAATATAAGCAAGTCTTAAATAAAGTCCTAGGTACAATAAAATATTCATTTTGAGCTAATGTTAGTATTGTTACATAATATTATGTATCATAATCTCTTCATTCCAGTGCATTAATATTTTAGTACGCTACTATTATTTCAATGAGTATACTAAGTATACACCCTAATTACAGCTTAAAACAGTTTAATAACCTTTGATAATAAAATGAATGTGCTCTGTACATATAAATTGCGTTCTGGTTTAATGGTTCACTGTTAATGATATTTCATTTAGTAATTGTTTTTGTATTGTTATGCAGGAGGTCCGTAACAGTGGCGCCCGCAGCCATAGGCCAAGTAGGCTATAGCCTATATCAAATTTTTGAAAACTTTAACAATTACATGTAAGTATTTAAATAGTTTGGCATATCTAATATCTGTGCCTATACCCAATATTTTCGTGCCTATTATAGCCTATGTCAAAAAAATTTCCTGCGGGCGCCCCTGTCCGTAACCTCCGTATATCCTAATTATGTGTTAGTCAAGATAACAACTCTTAGAATTTTCTTACCCACTATCTAATTAATTTCAGTAATGTTAAGTAGTGTAAATCTAAAAGTGTCAGTTTTCTTACAACAATTTAAGTAACTTTACTATTGTTGGTGTTTATATTTAGTTAAGAAATGAATGTACATGCACGGCATTTAATTAGCATTTAGTATGTTCCTCTCACTACAAAATGTATCTTAACTTACTTGCTAGATATTTAATACCATTTTTAATTTTATCCTCATCTCCCGATTCAAGTATGCAGAGCAATGGAAAACAGACACTGCAATTCGTGCAAATGGTAACCCATTCAAATTATTAATTGTCACATTTATTATAATAATATAAATGATTTTTATTTATTTATTTATGAAAGATATTCAGACACGGTGATAAAACACCTGTGAAATCTTTCCCAAAAGATCCGTTCAGAAATGGGTCCATTTGGCCTGGTGGTTGGAGTAATATCACAGAGGTAAATACAATTTTTGTAGAAAACACGTGTTTTTTATGAAAATCATTTTGAAAATCATTTACAATATGAAAATGTCGTAATAAGTATAATAATACTTGTTTTAGAAAGGAAAACGTCGTTTGTACAGTTTAGGAATATACTTTCGTCAAAGATATCAAAATTTATTGAGTAGAGAGTACACAGAAGATGAGATTGAAGTAATGAGTTCGGATTATGACAGAACGGTAACAAGTGCAATGTGCTTTGTAACGGGATTTTACAGAAATAATGAGCCAGAAACCAAATGGAATGGAGAGTTAGATTGGAACTTCATACATATTAAAGTTTTGACCAAAGGAACCGATCGGGTGTGAAACTAACTTACCAATTTTATCTTTACTGTCAATTTTTTATTTTTCATTAAAAATGTTTATAATGTGTTAGTTAAAGGATGTTAACGAACCTTGTCCTAAAATGCTGAAGATATTTGACAGTCTGCAACAGTCAAAATTTTCAAACATATTTTTCAGAGATAACAAAGCAGTAGTTCAATACATAGCCAACCATTCTGGAATTCCAGAGACTAAAGGTCTCAGAATCACTACGGTAGTGAACACACTACAAATTGAGGTAAGGAAATATTTATGTATATATCATGGTTTCGGTATTTCCCACTTCCCAACCCTAAAGTTTGGACGTCCGGGATCACCGGGAAAGTTCCCATGAGAATTGAAAAAGTTATGATTAACATTACATGCATTAAAATTTTATTTAAAAAAAATTTTCCCAACTTTCCCATATTTTGCGCTAAAATCGAGTCATCCAGGACTTGAAAATTAGGAATGTTTCCAGGTGGGAATATTCCAGCCAAAACCATTGTTTAGAGTACAATAAAAACCCCAACAATTTCGAAAAAGGTTTCTTGTATAGAAAATTCGATTGGTAGAGAATTTTGTACTTTCCAGGCGGAAAATGGTCTAGAACTGGAACCATGGACAAAACGTGTTTTCGAATCAAAGCCAATGATGACAATAATGAGAGAGTTCCACAAATATTTACATAAAAATAAAATGTGGACAATTCTCAGAGCAGGCCCCCTGGCCGAAAAGTTGATTTCCAATATGGAGGAATATATTGCACATAAAAATGAAATTGGCGAAGCCAAGAAGAAAATGGTTGTTTACGCAGCCCACGACAGAACTCTCATGGATCTTATGATTGCATTAAATGTTTACGACCTAGAGGTTGAAAATGTCCCCCCGTACGGGGCCACTTTCATTTTAGAACTTCATAGAATTGATAATAATTACTTTGTTGAGGTAAGTAAGTAGGAAGAGCTAACATACTTGCTTAAATTAAATAAACTTTATTAAAAAGGGCATAACATTTTAACATTTGTATGAGTAAAATGTAACAATTACAATCAGTGATTTTTGCAATATTTATTTTTAATGTATAGGCACTTTATAAAAACGATTCTTCAACAATGCCATACAAACTGGCAATTCCTAATTGTGGAAATCCTTGCGAAATTGACGATTTCAAAAGCATAGCCAGTAATTTAATACCAAAGGATTGGAAACTAAGTTGTCAGCTGGAAAATAATGATGAAGGTGCGAATTTAGCGTATAAATTCCAAAAAAATTATTTTCCTCATTTAACCTCATTTTACATTAGAATAACAATGCTAAATGTTTTGATGATCTGTAGATGTGATTTACGTCGAAGACGATAATATGAGACGATAACATGATTCAGTTGATTCCGTATTGCTGCTGCTACCCTATTGCACATCCATTTAATTTCTTTCACACAACTTAGAAATTGTCGTAAACGTACCAACGAAGCAGAAAAAAATCACTGACAAAATTACTCAGGGCATAATAACGAAAAAAAATGGGTCATTTCATATAATAAACTGAACGATTCAATTAAGTGGGTTTGTATATGCGGAATATTAGTTAGTGCTGTTCATGATTATATATCGAAGTTGCAATCTATTTTTATATTTTAGTAATTTAAATCGCTGAAATAAAAATATAATCTTTGCAAATTGTGAAGTCACAATTTCGTCGTAATCTATGTGACTACGACCAGGAAAATAATTAGTGCATTAGTATTAATACTTTTTAGGTATAAATTGAACATCGATCTCAGCAATAAAAAGTACGGATATTTGCACAATAATTATAATAGTTTTTATTATGCACATAAATATGTAAGTTACGTTATAGTACAATGACATCAGATTACCAGGAAATGTTAACTTGAGTTTTCGAAGTAATCGGTGAATGTTTGTGGTAAGCAAACAAAGCTTAAAATTAATGCAATGCTTAAAGTTAAAACAATAAAAATAGGCATAATTAATCATAAACTAATTGTAAACAAACTTTCATAAATGATATATTTATAACTCAAAACGTTATAACTTACAAATAAACAATTAACCATAATGTACATTGAAATTCCATGCGCTATAACTAAGAGATACTTATATGTTTAGCATTTCGAAAACAAATAATATTTTACGCACTAATTATTTCAATAAGGTTTTGCGTTATAGTTTTCTATAGCGATCTATTAATAAACATAATATAACAAAACTTTTAAAGTTAAGGATGTTTGAGTTAAGAGTAACGATTTACCTCACATACAGAAGTCAAAGCAAATGTATTATCAAGATATATTGTGATTAATTGAAAGTACATTATTTAGAATAAAATAATTAAATTAGGAAGAAAAATTATTGTTTTGATTATTAAAAATGCAGAAATTCATAGTGGGAATAGGCCATCGTCAGGTAAGTAGCAAATTCAGACGGTATTACAATCCATGATATCCAAACCTTCAATATAATCGGTCGAAGCCAAATTCACTGCAGCGCTTTCCAATTTCGAGCGTTCTGAAATCTAATTATAAATCCAAGCTATTTATTTTCCTCTTCTGTGTAAGATAAATTAATAATTGGCTAATAAAATTAGCACAAACAATAATTTATTAAGTCCTGATATTCGTATGGACTTTTGCACAGTAACCAATATCGACAGACAGGGCAACATTGTAAAAGTTCAGGCAATACCTCAATGTCCACATTATCTTTATTGTTTGCCACAGCATCCCCGAATATTAATTTTAACGTTAGAAACGACGGGCGTTGATTGGGATCCCAAAGCCAACATTCAGTCATTACACCATATCTAGGTATGAAGACAACTAAAATGTTTTATCCACACGTATGTATTTATTTAATTTAAGAATATGGTTAAAATATCCTACAATTCAAGTGATGCATATTTCGGCTTGGCATTCCTCAATCCATTTTCCAAATCTTGGACAAATTTCATAGTAGCTTCAATTCCCGGGTAGGGTACTTCGCCCAAGGAGAATATTTCCCACAAGGTTATTCCATAAGCCCAAACGTCGGATTTTGAAGAATATGTGCCAGAAAGTAGACACTCGACGGCCATCGAGCGCCATGGCATTCGCTCTTTCCCTTTTTTGACGTATTCGCTGTAATTGTAAATTCGCCGACTTAATCCAAAGTCTGTCACTTTGGCATTCCCTTCTGCTGTCAGCAAAATATTTCTTGTGGCCAAGTCAGAGTGCACCACCTTATAAATTATTATTCCATTTCCATAAAACAATTAAAACTTTTATCTAAAAAGTGTAAAGTGCAATTCTAAAAACTGCCAAGCCACCATATACAGCCCGCCCGAGTGAGTGTAAGGTTGCGTAATTGTAATTAATATCCTTATAAACAGGAAAAAGTAATTAAAATTTTGTTGTTTCTATGGAAAAATTTACAAAATTTAATTTGTTGTTTCTATGGAAATGTTCACAAAATTTAGTTTGTAAATTATATTTACCAAAGGCTGAACCAAAATTTAGGTTAGCAAAATTCCCAAAACTTCGTTTGCTGTATCGATAGTACCTTCTATATGTTTCTATGGAGCAGTAACCAGATTTCAACGAGTACTATGTCAATCGAGAGCCATGGTCAAAGAGAATTTTTTGATGTCAATAAATATTTTCTGTCGTCAATGGTTCCCTAGACCATCAAAGGAGGAGGTCGTATCCTCGTATCTGGAGGTGGAATCTGGTTACGACCAGATTTCATTGTCGTTACCACATTTCATTGAGAATGTATGTATATCTAATTAAAATCAGCAAAATGTATTTCATGGTATTCCTCATTCATTTGTCTTCAAGTAGAAACAGTGTCTGATATTTCAATACCCCAAATTAAATAACAAAAAGAACCCTGTTTAGACCCAACTTGGCTATCTTATATTAAAGGAACCCCATTAGGACCATGAAATGTAAGAGGATGGTTTTAGGTTCCATATTGACCATATCAGTAGATAGAAGCAGCAAAATGTATTTCACAATATACCTTATTTATTTATGTATAAGCGGAAGCGGTATGAAATATTTCCAATACCGTTGATTTCATGTCGACTATCAAAATGAAGACATTGTGGAAGGAGTGTCTGATATTTTAATGTTGTAATTTAAAATATAAGAGGAACCCTGTTTGGACCTGAATTAGCTATCTTATATTAAAGGAACCTCATTAGGCCCAATATTGACCATCAAATGTAAAAGGATGACTCTATGATGGATATTGTCCATATCATTGGGTAGAAGCAGCAAACTGTATTTCATAGTATACATTGCTCATTTATGTTTAAGTGGAAGCGGTATGAAATATTTTCAATGCCGTTGATTTTATTTCGACTATCAAAAAGAAGACAACGTGGAAGCAGTATGCTACATTTCAATACCCCAATTTCCTGATTTTCTATGAAAATGAAGACAAAGTATAAGCATTCATATGTCAGGAACCAGTGGCCCGATTTTGGTCATTTTCAATAGGGTTCCTAGGCATGATAAGGACATGTTGTATACCAAGTTTCATCATCCTAAGTCAATGCGTTCGGAAGTTAGAGTGATGACGGACAGACAGACGCACAGACAGACAGACATTTCGATTACATAAGCCAGCCTCGGGCGGGCTAAAACTTCCGTAAGCTCAATGCTAATCATTTCAATTTGTTTGTGCACTTACATTTTTGGTGGCAAGATACTCCATTCCACTGGCTATTTGAAAACACCATTTCAATAGGCTTCGGATTGAGTACAAATATGAAAATTCGGTTTGGCAAATAGTGTCTCTGGAAAATCATTCATTGGTAACCATATTCATGAACACAATTCAAATGAAAGTTTACACTGTTTAACCTGTTTAGAACTTCGTTTGTTCGGAAAGCGTTCAGTACTGGACACTTTTGGAAGAGGTGTTTGTATGTTTTCAAGTAGGCCTCAAGAGATCCAAAGTCACAAAATTCTATGGCGACGTACAAAATACCTAATACATTATTTTAATTTAAAAAGTTGCTGTAAATTGTAACAAATACAAAAGTATTGTGGATAAATGGGCTAATAAAAATGCTTACCTTGTTCCATCTCTTGTCTATAGGCCCCATAAAGCTTAACAAAATTGTCATGCTCCCCAATATACATCATAACTTTCAACTCTGACACTAATGCCTTCAATTGTTCGATCGGGCTATTCTGTTTTATGGTTTTGAATGCCACTGGTGCCCCTACTCCTTCTATTCTACCCTTGTAAACTATTCCATATTCTCCTTGTCCCAGAAGTTTCCCTTTGTCTAAATCACAATTAAAATTAAACCTCGGGAATAAAAATATAGTACCAAAGTGCAAAAATGGAATTGACCACATTTCAGGGTCCAAAATACCAATAGAAAAGGAATGTTTGTCAAGTTCATAATTATTGTCGAAAGGAAGCTCAATTGGATTATTATCAACTCCATTGGTTTCAGAGAACCCGTTAAGAGTTTTGATTAGGCTCTTGATTTCCAGATATTGTTTCATCTGAGAGGATGACATTTTAAAATTAAAAAAAATCAAATAATAATTTTAAGGTATACAGATTATACCGTACAATATAATATGAATACGGAAACTGTTTACACAATCATGAATCACGGCATACCTTTTTACTCCTCAAATACATTAAATATGCAAGTAATCCGGAAATACCCAGGAAAATGCCAGCCGCAGCTGTGATGTAATACTGCTGGCTGCCTTTGCCTCCAGTGTCTGAAAATTACACATTATGTAAATATGTGGGCAATCTTAAACTCGGGTATTGTAATCTTACATTTAGGGTTAATATTTATCTAGAACTTTATCTGTAATTTTGATACATCCATTAATTAATATTAATAATATATTATTAATATTAATATATATTAATAATTAATACTGTGACCTGTCTGAATAGAAAAACGTTTTTCGTCTTCTCCAGCTACATTCGAAGCAGTACAAAGATATTCTCCAGAAAAACTGTCATTGTATACAGGAAAGTGTAGAACATGTCGAAATACACTGTCTGTTACTGTCAAAGGACTTTCAATATCCTAGTAAATATAAAATGTATTCATTACTGTTGCCTTTTGGAGTACATGATTATGTTTGCTTCCAATTCCAAGCAAGGTATAAGGCAAACCATTCCATTCCTTGTCCATTTAATTGACGGTTGCGGTAACCCAATGGCTTGGCACGTAATACTTTGATCTTGACTAGCCTCATTAAAATACTTTATTGTTTCTGCGAATATTATTTCCGGCTTGATTGCCCCTATTTTGACACCGTTCAGAAATGATAATTATTCTCCGTTATTGGAATGGTGTATTAACATTTAACTTTTTTTACTTTTAATTGTCAAATTGACAGATGTGTTTCGCCATTCTCTACTGTAATGACTGTAAATTATGGGAGCAGAGCAATTCAGTGCAGCAATTTTGTCATCCAAAAATATAATCTCAACTTTGCTCTCGATTTTCCCATGTTCACGTACCACGTGACCAATTACTTTAAAGGTCATTGAATCTAAAACTGTATTACAATTTTACAACAATTAATACTTATTGTTAGCTAGAAATAGTATCATGTTTACTCCTCGATATAATATATACTTCTACAATGTTATATTTCTTAAAATTAGCCAACTTTACTCAACGTAGGTAATCTTTAAAAAAAATGTAGTGATCTTGCGTAAATATTAATAGTCGGTCCCTTCTGCTGTCTATTTACCTTGCATCGGTATGTATCGGTGCATGGCATCGGCACTATCCACAGTAGTACCATTAGAATATGTAATCGACCACTGAAGACCGTATTCGTGGAAAAAAAGGATGGGCTTCACAATTGAATGTGTAGCTTACCAAAGGGTAGTAGTCGCCCTTGCTTAATGAACTTGTGATTCTTAAAACTTGATCACCAGGTGGATCATTTTCCACATCTGTCAAAAGAAATATTCAAGCTAAAGATATCTGTAGAAGCAAAATCTTCTTTTTCAATTTTAATGACTTTTAATTTAACACGTACACAATTTCCCATCAAAGCCTTTAAAATAAGCCTGTCGTACGTTGAAAAATTTGCTGGAACATACAACTATTCCATTACTAAGTGGAACTCGGGAGTCACAGATACCTCCACTATCAGTAGTGATAGGGGAGGTATGCCAGCGGCTTCCTTGTATCCTAGAGCAACTGCGGACGATGGCATCATGGGAGCATGCTTTTGTAATCACTCTGCCGTTTTGAAGCTATTTACGATAAATGTAACTACAATTTTTTGTTTTAAAAAGCAATCTTCGAATAAACATTACGCAAATAGACTTCATTTTGCATTCCAGAGCAGTTTTGCATTCCAATATTTCCAACTTATAAGGGATGTAACTTTTAAATCTAGAAATTCCCACCTGCCCCCCACTTTTAGGTGCACATACGAACCTTCCATTATTTAAAGACAACGGACCTTTAGAATATCCATGTGCTATTCAAAAGAAATTGATATTTGCGAGCTGACATTTCGAGAAAATTATTCGTTTTGAGTATTCTACAAATGTAATCTAATTAACCAACCATCTTATATTGTTTGACCTACTTAGATTGTAGTTTTATTACCTATCGGTGGATAATGAATATCATATTCAACGGTCAATGATGTACGAGGACTTTTACGGCACATGACTTTAGTAAACATCATTCTGAAACCTGACACATTCCAATATTGTAATCTTTTAAGTTTCCATACATCATACGTCCAAATTGGAATTTCAACACTAGCCAGATATACATTTTCAGATTTATTCCGGTAGACTGTTCGAATGGTCATATTTGGAACAAAAGCAGTGTAGTTGCTATCACAAATAATGCTTATATTAGTATATACTCGTATTATTTAGGGACATCAATTTTACAAAGAATTCATAAAATGCTTACTAAATCGATCCAAGGTAAACAACATTTCCATGTATTCCACCGACGGTGAAATTTTCCGAAACACTGGCACACTCTAGCTTGAAGCCCTGCTCTGGCCCTTCCAAAATATACGGTATATTATATTTGGGATTGCCAATATACACTACTTCGTCCAGTTCTGCCGTATCTTTAAATAAAAATTTAAAACTGCGGTTAACTCGAAATGAAAGGAGAAAAGTGGAACAAATAAAAGATGGTTTGCGTTACGAAATCTGATTTCTTTGTCATTATGCATTTTATTTACACGAAATATGATGTTTAAAATATAATTCAACGCAATACGTATATTGTCCCTCGAATTTCAATAAAAATCCATTTAGCAAACATTATATTTTAGACTTTTAATTTAGGTAGATAATAATTTCGAAATTCCAATTTATTTGCATTATTATTAAGCGCTTCATTAAGGAATGTCAAAATCATAACAATACCGGGAAGTAGAAATGTAAAAGGTGTACTATATGGTCCATATGAACAATAATGTTCAGCCGATATGTTTTTCAATGTCGAAACGTTCAGTTCGATTCCTTTCATTGGATCAAATGTCAGCAAATTTTGGCTAACATTCGTCTAGAATTGAAATGATGATTAATTAAAAGAATCCCCTTACTGCGTAAGCAGTTTTCATGTTTAGCTTTTACCCGGTCACCATTTTCTTCATAAGTCAAATATGGTTGTGTGTTCAAATATTCCTGTCGTCGTCCTCCGACTATAAAGCAGGGAATTGTCAAAATCTCCTGTTTTACTTCAATATCTCCCTCACCCAGCATGTACGGTTGGCAGTCGGCTATTATAAGTGGAAAATAGGAAGGAATATTACCCCAAAAATTTGGCATTTCAAAAGAGTTATTAAAATGAAACTACGTACTGCATATATTACAGCAATTGGCTACATTTGTTACATTGGTATATTAACAGTAACCACTGGTAATAAAGTCATGTAAAGTTTTTCATTGTTCTGACTTACTTCTGTCAGCTGTAATGAGAATATTTGCTGCTGTCTGAGGATCTTCTACGTGGGAAATGGAGTATTTGGCCCTAAATCCGTCACCGGAAAGTACAATAGTTATTTTATATACAACAATTTTGAAGGGCTGTTTGATTCTCTCCTGATAGATATTATTATATTCCGTCAGAATGTGTCTCTCGTCTGTTTTAACATCAATTTGTAATGGTGACGTTGAAGTGCACACCAAGGAATGAGGTTTTACATTTCTATAATAGTATTCGCGGCGCAGTATAACCCTCATAGAAGACTTATTTGCCCATTTGTCACATATGTATAGCTTAGAATTATTGTAGTTCAACGAACACTCGATTTGGGATTGGAGCGTTTCTGACAATGCAAAGGTTGTACAACGCAGCAAGTACTGGTAATCACCGTTGACTTTGCTGCTATCAACTGGATCTAGTATCTCATGGTCAGGCATTTCAGTTATTATGGTACTTATCTGTAGTACACATATCAGCGCAACAACGAATAATGACGAATTAATAGTACACATTTTAGTTTTAATTGTCAGTTTTAAGATCAGTGAGCACAGTATTATATTTAGTACAGTTTCTAGTTTCAACTCAGTGACTACTAACCTAGTAGAAAATAATTGTTGAATATTGTACCATAATTAATGTATTGGTATTATGGTATTGGTATTACATTGCTTTATGTTTTATTAAGCAAGTGAAATAACATTTTTGAAAATTCTAACTTAATTCTACCAGTACAAATGTAATGTCGCGAGAGTAGTCCTAAATGAGATTAATTGATTTACAAATATCAACCATACTGAGTGGCTCAATTTTGTGCTAAAGAAATAAAAGTACACTTTAGCTGCTTTAAGGTTCACCAGTCAATGAAACTAGGTTTTCAACTTTTCACATTCGTTTGGCAGAAGTTTTACTACATATTAAGGAATAAGGATAATTTAATTTAATACCTAATTTAATAAGTTTTGTGGCATAATACACAAATATATATAAAAAGAAAGCATGATTGTTAATGAAGGATGTGGGTTGGTGGGTGAGCAAGAACTATAATCCTTCAATTCATTCATTTGCTTATCTCCTACGACGTACTAAATATTCAAACTTTGTCTATTTGAGTGCATGCATTTCCACATATTCAGGAAGTTGAAAGTCTATTTCGCTGTAACCTTCTCGTCTATCGTCTTTCAACTGTAATTACCTATGTTACCACTCTTAGTAATTAATATATATAAATTAATTACTATAGGCACATTTCATCCAGTTTACGTAACAGTGGCACACCCATATATCTCACATATGTAATGAAACCTGAAATATGGAAAGTTGCCACAGTATCGGAATTACTTAACGTTAAATCAATACAATCACTTAAGTTGCAACTCCAGCCCAAACTGAATAAAAATCAGTACGGGTTGGGACCCGTACCGAAGGGTTGTAGTGCAGTTCAATATTTGGTGAAACTAAATGATTTTGTACTAAGGTCGTTAGAACAGTCTGGGGTTATAATTATAAAGTATATATTCGAAAATAAATAATAGTTTCTGCATTTAGATGTCCGCATGTCCTATGAATTTTTTCTAACTCTGAAGTTTTTCAATTCCTCTAAATATTATGTTTACCGAAATGGTGAAGTCATAATGCGTTGGCATTATGAATTTCATGTACATATATTTAATATATATGTTTAATATATGACTAAGTACTTTAACTGAGTGAGACAAAGTCTCAATTATGATACCATTTACATACAACACAACCACTTAGTAATTACTAAAATTAAATACTTGGCTACTTGTTATGCAGTAGTTTATATACAATTAAGTAAAAGTATGCAGTAAGTAACAATTTATTAAAATTCCGTCGCAACAATTAATTTTAACAGTAATCAATTGATTCGGATATCTGCGCAGTTTCTGAAGACTTGAGCTAAGCCAGGGTTGACACTACATTCGGACCAACCAGACCACCCTGGATAACTGTGTAGGAAATTCAAATATTCATTCATTTTAGTGTAATTCATTACAACGGATACAATTGAGCATAATTCGATATTAATTTACCTTGTTCTGTAAGTCCATCTGTAAATAAATATCCAACAAAATTAGTCCCAATTTTTAATTTTAACTGGTAGAAAAATAATATGCGGTGATAAAAATAAAGATGAATGAATACCTGAGTGTGCATCGATCGCATCTGACTCCTGCTGGGAGTTGAACAGAAGCCGAGATGGTTCTGTGTTGGTCATTACCGTATGGGACGCACACCCTCTGGTTCGCAATAATATCTTCACTTGCGGTCACAATGTTCAACTTTTGGAAACAATTGGGTGTCTCTGTTGCGGAAGAGCACAAATGCACTTCAAAATAGCCGTAGTGACCAGCAGCGTAATCTGTGCGGATGCTTATGATCTTTTTTGATTGAAAGAAAAAATATTTTTTAATATTTTAAATATAATTTTAAATTATTATTTTAAATTATAACATTTTATTATTTAATCATTATTTTAAATTATATTTAAAATAATAATTAAATCGTATTACTTGTCCAGCAGTGTAGTTCTTTCCAATGAATCCATTTCCATAGTATCCTCCGTGTTCGTACTCTCTTGGGGTGGGGAGTGACAGATTATCACCGCACATTCCGCAGTTGGACACGTCTTCGGGTTGTGGATTGTTGCCACCACATTCCATAGCGTAGTAGTTCCATTGTGGTGGTTGCTCTGGAAAGAGACCAGTGTGGTACAAGTAGTTCCGAGCTGGAGGGTCCAGCAGAGCTCCGTGGGGCTCTACTCCGCTGAGAGAAGCAGCCACCAACACAACAGCTACGAGTGTAGAAAATCTCATCATCGTTTAAGCTTTTAGGATTAAAATGATGCTCTTTGGCTCTGTGCACAACTACATATATTATATATTGGCTGCGAAAATCTAATCTCACCTCTCTCACTTGAAAGAACCAATTTGTCAATGTCAATAATTTAGCATGGATAATTACTTTGACATTTTGACATTTACTTTGTGTCAAAATTAAAACAAGTACGAGTATTATATCAGTGTATGACGTACAATGCAATTATTCCTCAAGTACTCTGGGTTACGTGGACAGGAAAGAAAACAAAAATATTTTGGTGAATTTAAGTTATTTTATTTTTTAACGAATTAGCAGGAGCCAAAGTAACTTTGACAGACCAAAACTTTTTTAAAACTTCGTTCAAGCAGTCACAAAAGCCCCACCTATGGTTGGGCGTCCTCGTCCTGTGACTACTTGGCCTCCTTTTCGCCCATTCAAGTTATAACAAATCGACTTTCATTATTGAATATTTTCATAGAACACCAAAGTTACTTCAGTGAATTTTTCCATAGGGACACCAAACTAAATTTATTGAATAAGAATTTTTGCAAATTTAACCAAAGCATGCCAAAATTCAGCCTATTAAACTTTATTTTACGTATCATAATGAACACAGCGGAAATTTTTCAGTCCGTTCACTTTTCAAACAAAAACCATTGAAAAGTTAACTAAATGCCAACCCTGGGCTCAAAGTAACCAATACGAAGTTTTAAGAAAAGCCCTGGCTCGCTATTGGCTAATTGAAGTCAAGTGGTATTTTTACTTTTTTCCCACTTTTAGCCGAATTAAAATGAACACTGCATGTACAGAGGAAGTTGCAGCGAATTAATGATTGATTTCGTTGAACAAGGTATTGACTAATAAAAGAATTACATAAATTGCACGATATTATCATTCTGCATCTATTGCCTATTGGGAGGTGCTCTCATGGACAAGCACATTTACATGCGATAATTGCGATGCAATAATGTGATCACCCCACCATACCACAACTTCACGTGTAAATGGTTTGCAATGTTGTTACGCTTACCATTCACATCGAGAGTGTCAGTGGAGCGGACACGGGATTGACAGCAAGAACAAAACGTTAACAAACATCAAAAATTTACCGGCTAAAGGGAAATTAATTAGTGTCCAAAGTAATATTGCAATTTACTGCATGATGTTAAATTTAATTGAGGTGCTCAAGTGATTCATTCTTATTTGATTTGAGTTTTAACTACGTATTCATTGTCAATGTTTTCTCATTAGTGCGATAACGAACAAATGATTTATGTAACTAACAATCAACGCTTTAACATGTTCAGATAAACAAATCGTTAATTGACTAACGAAAACGACAGAATTGGAGGGTGCATGCCAAAAACGTGATTCCCACAGAAGCAGAAGCAAACAACTTTTCTGGAGCACTGCGTTTGCTATGACTCCCTTTATAATAATCGATTTATTGATTGACTCGGTCAATCTATACGAATACGTTGTCTGGGCGTCTGTCCGTCCGTCTGTCTGTCCGTCCGGAAGCACGATTACTCTGAACGGATTAAGATAAATCGTTCCAACGCAGTATACGTCCTTTGTGGGAGGAGAGGACGACACCCTGCTAATATGGGGTCAATCAGTCAACGGGTGACTGAGTTAGGTCAATTTGAAACATTGTTCAACTTACAGAATACCGAATACATAGTGTGGTACCTCCCATTTTCAAAGATTTGCACTACAATTGTATTCGTACGTCACTAACAATCATGCCACTAGATGAGCCGAGCCAATCTATTATGCACTTACTTGCTATGTTTTATTGTCTTTATTGTTGCATAAGGCCATCAGAGAATACATCTTTTATAGCAGGAGTTACATGTCGTATTAAATTAAGATTTTAGATATATGGCGCTACTTTCTATTTTAATTTTAAATGAAATCAATTGAATATTTTTCATTATTTTTATTTCAATCTTTTCAATTTTCAATCAAAATGCATTGAAACGTGAAATAAATAGCGTGCTTTGTAATAAGAATTAAATGTGTATTTTGTGTATATAAATAAAATAAACAAAGCTTTAATAAACAAACAAATGAATATTTCTTTACATCCGACACACAGATTACATGGATATAATATTGTGTTATCTCGTTCAGGTAATGCAATGCAATGGATTGATAATTATTTTCGGTTGGTTGTTTCTTTGAAGTGTTCTTTATGCTATTTATATACAATATTATGCCTTTTTCGTAACCGCGCACCACCTTAAGCCGAGGTACTTATATAATGTAGTACAACACATTTGAGTAATTATCCTGATACACCTTTTTAAATGATAATCCTTCACCTGTCAGTATGCAATTAAATAAATACATAAACCCGCAAACTATTTAAGTCAATTAACACCATGTCATGTCATGCCACGTTGTTTTTAGGTTTACATAATAATTATTTTTTTTTGTTGTGTAACTGATGCTAATAATATTAAATAATCACTCGAGAACACTTCACCCATCCGACACCAAAACATTTTGTTAGCTTAACTGCACTTTCACTGGAAGTATAAATTGTTGTTTAGCAGCAAGACTTCTGCACAGTTTCTGTAACTCTCGGACAGTCAACAAAATGAAATTCGCTATTGTAGGAATCTTGGCTTTGGCCATTGGCTTTGTCGAGCCTCATGGGTACCTGATGGATCCCTTGGCCAGGACCTCCCTCCAGTTGGACGGTTCTCTTCCATACAATCCTCCCTATTGGTGGGACAACAAGGGAGTGTGGTGCGCAAATGTAAGTCCTCCAGAATATATTAACAAACTAAACAGAAATTTTGAAGAAACTAAATAATTATGAAAAACTTTTTCAGGTTGGTCAAGATTTGCAGTACTCCCAATGTGGACGGTGTGGCGAGGCCCGAGGAAACACTGATGCTTCCCAGGGTGGTATGTACGACAAAGGAATCATCGTCAGGAACTACACCGCTGGATCTGTAAGGATTTTATAACATCTATTTATTTCTTTAACAATTCTATCATTTTTTCTCATGGTTTACAATTTTTTGATTCTGTAGATCATTGAAATCAAAGCTGGGCTTGACAACGCTCACTTTGGTCACTTTGAAATTGAGTTGTGCCCCCAGGCAACGGAATCCGATGGCTGCTTCCAAAAATTGACCGTAGTCAGCGCTTCTCAAGCAATTAGAGGAGACACTATGATCTGCATTCCATTCGACAACCCAGCACCACCAAATGACATTGTCACTGCCCGCGTTCAACTTCCAGCTGGCGTTACTTGCACCAGATGTACTATCAGGTGGACCTACAGGACATCTTATCCTGCTTGGGGACCTGGCCAAGATAACTGCTACAACCCAAATCCTGCTCAAACCTTCAGGAACTGTGCTGATGTCAGAATTTCTTAAGAGCTTTTCATTTTTGAAAGATTGGCAAAATGTATTCAATTAAATAAAAAATTATCAATATGCAATGCTTATAAAGACTCGAATATTTTACTTGCTAAGTTGCACGATCCTAGAGTAAAGTAGTGGCCCTTGAAAATACCGTATATAAGATGGGTACGGAAATTAATAATAAATGTACGTATCAGAATCTGAATTATTGGATGTGATTATGACTAATGTTTAATGTAATTAGTAGCAATTCAGCTAAAATTCAAAAATTGGAGCATAAATTGGGGATAAAAAGCACAAAATAGAATGTAATTATTCGTGGATTAGACTTAAGTAACAATGGCCAGGGATGCTTGCCACGGATCGAAATTTCTAACATTTTGGTATTTTTTAACTCTAATATTGACTATGTAAGAGATAATTTTGTGTTAGTAAGAGGTCAAAAAATATCGATAAACTTATATATAGTAGCTTACTGGAAAGAAGATCTGCGAAGATCAGCGTATTTTAATTAAGGGTTTCGTAAATCCGCTTTGTAATCCACTTTTGGAAACTTTTACCCCCGATCTATGGCATGACAACACGATCGGAATCCCCATTCAACACAAACCCGAGTCAGTGGGAGAGATAAATGATGAATGACAACCAAAATTTCTCTAATATTACAGGGAGACAGATCAGATAGTACAGAGACCCCATTTGAGGCGCCAGCGGCCCAAACATGAACGGAATGCCCACCAATTATGGAATGAGAACAAATAAATGCTGCCACAATAAGAACAAGTTCAATTAATAGTGAGTTCCTGATTAAAACGAAAATCATTGTGATTCAAATCAAACTACTTATAATTAACGGAGATGTACTACCGTAAAAACTCGAATAGGGGCAGGTACTCGATTAGCGGCCGGTCCCGTATAGTGGCCGGGGCTCTGCTTAATTTTTGTAAATAAGGGCCGGGTCTCAAATAGGGGCC